>CM042324.1:17333486-17630986 GCA_023566125.1 Zingel zingel
CCCACACAGTATCTTACGCATGTGGGGAAAAAATCTATTTTACCTCTGAAAACTCCCAGACATCAGAGATTTATTGCCAGTGATTAGAATAAAACTGCAAAGTATTGTCATGTTTGTGTACATCACGCTCCTTTTTGTTTGTTTTCCTGCACATTTGAAGGGGGTGAAATTTCTCAGTTTCAGTTCCCAACGTGTTAATGTGTTAATATTTTTCTTCCTAAAACCTAATTTCCTCTGGATGTTGGATGTGTCAATGCGAGACAACAACTTCTGCTTCATGCTTTACAGAGTATTTAAACATTTCTCGTTTCCTGTCAGACCTAAAAAGAAGAAACTGACATCTCAATTCTCCACACAACCAACAAATACTGTATATATAAAGCACTCCAGACTCTTTTGGTCTCCATGACAACAGGGATGTTTTGTTCCTTGATTTCTCTGATGTGTGGGAGCCAGATTGTGTGCTATTTAAAACTGCTGTTATTCTCAAAGATTTGTGAATTTATCGAAGGCAGACATGCAAGCGACAAGTATTGTGGATGCAACACTAAATACATTATTTAAAATGATATCTCAATTTATACTTTGGGTAACACTTACAATACAGTTAACTAAAATGTGAGAAGTTACTGAGGAACGACTTGTTAATCAATGAGTCATTAATGACTTACTTAATCATTAGTAATGCCGGGTTCAGACTAGACAGCAGTTTGTCTGATAAGGTGATCACTGTTTACCTTGCACGGCAGCTTAATTCATTACATATCACAAAAATCTATCTTGTCAGGCTCCAACCTAATGCGTTTGTGTCTGAACTAACCGCTTAATTATGGTCGCCATGGTGTTCGTGGCGCGAGGTTTGGTTATTATGGAACCCACTGCAGTTCTAGGCAAGACCCGCCCTTCAATAGCATTCGCACGCTTCGATTAGCCAGACGTCCATACTTGCTCAGGTCCTATCCCCTGAACAATTGGCTATCCTAACCTTAACTACTTGAGGTCAATGCCTAACCTCAACCAATCGGGTGGCTTCGAAGGGCGGGCCTTGCCTAGAACTACAGTGGGTTCCATAATTGCGCGCAACGGACTGACTTCCGAGAACAAGAATGTAAACAAACAGTAGCGTCCATAGCGGTGTGTAGCCTTTGATACTGACTGTAATGTGTTTGGGAAAAGAGAGAGAGAGAAAAAAAAGCACAGCAGCACATCCATTCTCTTTCATGCTACCATGGTTACAGCGTATATATGACTGTGCTACTACTGGTCAACGTCACACAACACATTCTGGAATTTCTCATACTCTGCATAAGAAAGCAAATGAACTAGTATTTTTGATGTTGTCAGGTGTTCTCTTGTAACTCATCTGAATAGTCCTCAAATCACTTATTATTATTATTATTCAGCGACTACTCATTAACAATTCAATGATTATCAGGTTGTTCCTTAGTAACTACTCACATTTGTTTTGTACTGTAAAGTATTACCATACTTTGTAAAATCCTTTTTAACAAAGTGCATCACAAACACATGATAAAGCAGTACACACCCTTTGACTCTAAACAGCCAGTTACAGAATTTTTCATGTTGAAAAATAATGTATTTGACCTTGTCTCTTAGTAGACCCTCTGCATTTGGTGGCATTGTCTCAATCCTGCACAAATAAAACTGAATACACATTGACATGTACTACAAATGTCATTACTTTATCACAGTGTGCATGTTGTATGTGTTTTGAGAGAAACCCGTAATGGTGTGACATTAAAAGTCGAATTTTCTCAGCTATACCCACAAAGTAACCAGCGGCGTTTGCTTTAAATAAATCAAACAAAAAATATTTCAACATTCCTACCTGCTGCCACCAACATAATTATGGTTACTGAGTAAATGCAGTTTAATAATGTAGTACCTTTTACCCTGCACATCACTCAATATCCAACCTTTCTCTCATTAGATTTCCAAAGATGCCCCTGCCATAAACCACTCAGAAAACTGACTTCTGCTTTGCTTACTGGCAAAATTGACTGATCTTTAATGTGCTTTCTGGTACATACTAAGCTCACTCACTACGTCAGTTGACCACGGACTGGTTTTGCAGGCTGCCATCTTTTAAAATCTGGTTCAAGTGAATATAAAAATTGCAGTTTCTATTATTGGTAGCTTGTCTATTTAAAATAGAGGGTTTGTGCAGGATGTCCCGTGTCAAGCAAGTGATGATTCTAGTGACCAGTCAGTGGTCTGCAGTGTTTTAACTCCACCTTTTAGTATCAGCTCAGCTTGCTTAGAATGCTTCCAATAAAAGTACCAGCTGCCAAGTATTTTTCACAACTTTTGCCAATGAAAAACAAAAAACGGACCAGTTCCAAGTGAGTCGAGCCGTGCCATAGGGTCTATATGCAGTGGAAATGAGGCATTAGACGCAGCAGTATTTTTTAAGCTAAATGCTCACGTCCATAGGCGCCGATTTATGTTTTCCTGCGTGGCTGCTCATGGGCGCACGCACTTTTAAAAAAAAAGTTGTCAAAAAATGTTTGCATTTCAAAACCTGGACAGCTGCCAACACAAACGCACACGCCTATTAACTCGATAATAAAGCCATAAAGTAAATCTTTCAACTCCGGACAGCGCCACTTCTCACAAATACAGATAGGATTGGAGTTGAAAAGTTTAACTGACACGTAACCATCAACAGCTTCGTGGGAAATGAAGAATCAAAGAGACACTGTGATTGGTGGATAGGATATGGAGCAGGGGACTGACAGCAACATTACCAATCACACTATGACAGATGCTCCACTTAGCACCAACTGCAATGTTTAATGTTAAATGAATGTAGCCTACTAGCAGTATGGCACACAAGGGTGCTCATTATGCACCCACTGTGCAGCTGAGGCGGATGGGAATGTCATTAGTTTTGCAGGCATTTGGTCATAAACCAGACTATTGGGTAAATTACATTTTTGAGCTAATGATGGCACAAGATGAAAAGTTAAGAGATCATCGAAGTAGTTACATTTCATCCCGCTAATCTGAATTTTATGGCAGTCCATTTAAGATATTTTACTCAAAACTACAAATGTTAGCCTCATAGTAACATTAAAACAAACAAAGACAGTGGGTCACCAGGATGGATCCATTTTGGGATCACCTATAGTAGCATTCAGTTATAATTCTGTGATGAAGCCTCAGGAGATTCATCAGATCTTAGTCAACAGAAAAAGACCAAATGGTCATTGTAGCATACTGAAAGCTCCAGCTGCTTGAACAAAGCCCTGAGGTCATGCAGCTGGTTTCCACTCGCCTTATAATATATATATATATATATATATATATATATATATATATATACAGTGAGGAAAATAAGTATTTCAACACCCTGCTATTTTGCAAGTTCTCCCACTTGGAAATCATGGAGGGGTCTGAAATTGTCATCGTAGGTGCATGTCCACTGTGAGAGACATAATCTAAAAACAAAAATCCAGAAATCACAATGTATGATTTTTTAACTATTTATTTGTATGATACAGCTGCAAATAAGTATTTGAACACCTGTCTATCAGCTAGAATTCTGACCCTCAAAGACCTGTTAGTCTGCCTTTAAAATGTCCACCTCCACTCCATTTATTATCCTAAATTAGATGCACTTGTTTGAGGTCGTTAGCTGCATAAAGACACATGTCCACCCCATACAATCAGTAAGAATCCAACTACTAACATGGCCAAGACCAAAGAGCTGTCCAAAGACACTAGAGACAAAATTGTACACCTCCACAAGGCTGGAAAGGGCTACGGGTAAATTGCCAAGCAGCTTGGTGAAAAAAGGTCCACTGTTGGAGCAATCATTAGAAAATGGAAGAAGCTAAACATGACTGTCAATCTCCCTCGGACTGGGGCTCCATGCAAGATCTCACCTCGTGGGGTCTCAATGATCCTAAGAAAGGTGAGAAATCAGCCCAGGACTACACGGGAGGAGCTGGTCAATGACCTGAAAAGAGCTGGCACCACCGTTTCCAAGGTTACTGTTGGTAATACACTAAGACGTCACGGTTTGAAATCATGCATGGCACGGAAGGTTCCACTGCTTAAACCAGCACATGTCAAGGCCCGTCTTAAGTTTGCCAATGACCATTTGGATGATCCAGAGGAGTCATGGGAGAAAGTCATGTGGTCAGATGAGACCAAAATAGAACTTTTTGGTCATAATTCCACTAACCGTGTTTGGAGGAAGAAGAATGATGAGTACCATCCCAAGAACACCATCCCTACTGTGAAGCATGGGGGTGGTAGCATCATGCTTTGGGGGTGTTTTTCTGCACATGGGACAGGGCGACTGCACTGTATTAAGGAGAGGATGACCGGGGCCATGTATTGCGAGATTTTGGGGAACAACCTCCTTCCCTCAGTTAGAGCATTGAAGATGGGTCGAGGCTGGGTCTTCCAACAGGACAATGACCCGAAGCACACAGCCAGGATAACCAAGGAGTGGCTCTGTAAGAAGCATATCAAGGTTCTGGCGTGGCCTAGCCAGTCTCCAGACCTAAACCCAATAGAGAATCTTTGGAGGGAGCTCAAACTCCGTGTTTCTCAGCGACAGCCCAGAAACCTGACTGATCTAGAGAAGATCTGTGTGGAGGAGTGGGCCAAACTCCCTCCTGCAGTGTGTGCAAACCTGGTGAAAAACTACAGGAAACGTTTGACCTCTGTAATTGCAAACAAAGGCTACTGTACCAAATATTAACATTGATTTTCTCAGGTGTTCAAATACTTATTTGCAGCTGTATCATACAAATAAATAGTTAAAAAATCATACATTGTGATTTCTGGATATTTTTTTAGATTATGTCTCTCACAGTGGACATGCACCTACGATGACAATTTCAGACCCCTCCATGATTTCCAAGTGGGAGAACCTGCAAAATAGCAGGGTGTTCAAATACTTATTTTCCTCACTGTATATAATTAGTCTAAAGAAAAATGACAGTGATTACTACAAGTACAGTGGGGCAAAAATGTATTTATTCAGCCACTAATTGTGCAAGTTCTCCCACTTAAAAAGATAAGAGAGGCCTGTAATTTTCATCATAGGTACACTTCAACTATGAGAGACAAAATGAGAAGAAGAAAAATCCAGAAAATCACATTGTAGGATTTTTAATGAATTTATTGGTAAATTCCTCTGTAAAATAATTATTTGGTCACCTACAAACAAGCAAGATTTCTGGCTCTCACAGACCTGTAACTTCTTCTTTAAGAGGCTCCTCTGTCCTCCGCTCGTTACCTGTATTAATGGCACCTGTTTGAACTTGTTATCAGTATAAAAGACACCTGTCCACAACCTCAAACAGTCACACTCCAAACTCCACTATGGCCGAGACCAAAGAGCTGTCAAAGGACACCAGAAACAAAATTGTAGACCTGCACCAGGCTCGGAAGACTGAATCTGCAATAGGTAAGCAGATTGGTGTGAAGAAATTAACTGTGGGAGCAATTATAAGAAAATGGAAGATATACAAGACCACTGATAATCTCCCTCGATCCAGGGCTCCACGCAAGATCTCACCCGTGGGGTCAAAATGATCACAAGAATCCCAGAACCACACGTGGGGACCTAGTGAACGACCTGCAGAGAGCTGGGACCAAAGTAACAAAGGCTACCATCAGTAACACACTACGCCGCCAGGAACTCAAATCCTGCAGTGACAGACGTGTCCCCCTGCTTAAGCCAGTACATGTCCAGGCCCGTCTGAGGTTTGCTAGAGAGCATTTGGATGATCCAGAAGAGGATTGTGAGAATGTCATATGGTCAGATAAAACCAAAATAGAACTTTTTGGTAAAAACTCAACTCGTCATGCTTGGAGGAGAAAGAATGCTGAGTGAAGCATGGGGGTGGAAACATCATGCTTTGGGGCTTTTTTCTGCAAAGGGACCAGAACGACTGATCCGTGTAAAGGAAAGAATGAATGGGGCCATGTATCGTGAGATTTTGAGTGAAAACCTCCTTCCATCAGCAAGGGCATTGAAGATGAAACGTGGCTGGGTCCTTCAGCATGACGATGATCCCAAACACACCGCCCGGGCAACGAAGGAGTGGCTTTGTAAGAAGCATTTCAAGGTCCTGGAGTGGCCTAGCCAGTCTCCAGATCTCAACCCCATAGAAAATCTTTTGAGGGAGTTGAAAGTCCGTGTTGCCCAGCGACAGCCCAAAAATATCACTGCTCTAGAAGAGATCTGCATGGAGGAATGGGACAAAATACCAGCAACAGTGTGTGAAAACCTTGTGAAGACATACAGAAAACGTTTGACCTCTGTCATTGCCAACAAAGGGTATATAACAAAGTATTGAGATGAACTTTTGTTATTGACCAAATGCTTATTTTCCACCATAATTTATCAATAAATTCATTAAAAATCCTACAATGTGATTTTCTCATTTTGTCTCTCATAGTTGAAGTGTACCTATGATGAAAATTACAGGCCTCTCTCATCTTTTTAAGTGGGAGAACTTGCACAATTGGTGGCTGACTAAATACTTTTTTGCCCCACTGTATGTCACACCCGGCAACTTACCAAGCAACTGTATAGTGATCACTGTGGCAGATCTTTGTTCATACATACCTCTGTTTAACTTTAGTCTGAAGATATTGTGACTAAATGTTTAGAATTGCCAGTGGTAATTAAGTTAATCTTGACAAAAATATATGAAAAAATGATAAATTACCACACCTTGCAGCAGGAACATGGATTTACTCACAGCGAATGTCATCTAGATAAATGTGCATTTACTGTAGCAAAATTATTTAGTGACTTGAGGTGGGAACTCCCCGTAATTGTCCCTCCCTCAACTTTAATGTGTGCAGGAGATGCACAATGTGCCAAACAAACCATTAAGTTTAGACACAACCTGTTAAAAGCCATTTGGAAGGGTTTATAATGCTGTTGCCTGCCCTCATTAGCGAGGCAATAACTAAGAAATAAAAGTCATAGTGGTGAAAACAAAGACATCAAAACAGAGCCATGCTGAATTTAAAATTAGAGCTATGTAATGGGTTTGATATCCAGTTTTAATGTCTGCTGAATATTGCTCTCTGATTCTTGATGTTACAACCATTGCATATCAATGCATATATATAATGCATATATTCTCTTCTCTTTAACACTCTCAAGTGTTCTTCAACCTAAAACCTACACATAAACCACAACAAAGAAAACAATTATATAAAACAAACAGGTGTGTCTTATGTGCTGAACTTGTGTGCGTTCCCACGTCAGTATTTCGTGGACTATCAGTGAAAGAATCAACCATAACCCCACTGATCTCTTTGATGGTCCACGAAATGTTTACAATAACAACAGTGTAGAGAAGCAGAACCTAGAGCCAATTAGTCCCTCATGTTGTAGTTTATGTATTTTGGCTTGTAAAAGCTACAGATCTATGTTTTGGATCAACTTGAGAAAACAAAGAGCTTTTCTAACAAAGGTTAATGGGGTGAAATGTAAAAGCTGATGGTGAGTGGTTTCAAAATTAATGTTAGAGAGCCATGTAAGGTACTGACCCTCTTTCATGCACTTTAACAGCCCAAATAGGCTAACTTTTGTTTGAGTTTTACCAGTGTAGTCTATTGGGACCCTTGCAGGTGGTCACAGGTTAAGTGGTCATGAGATTGTTAGCAGGCTAGGGGAAAAAAAAACGTTTCTGCTACATCAATTGATGTTTTGTTTAGACTTTTCTCTAATCCTCTGCTTTTTTTATTAATCACTGGATAATTTAAAGCATTTTCACGTTTAAAAAATATTCAAACAAAACAGGAAAACTAGTCACAACTGTAACACCAAACATCTATTGTACTTCACTGTAGGCCTACCTGTAAATTATATACACTACTGGTCAAAAGTTTGGGGTCACATAGAAATTTCCATTCCACTCCATTACAGACAGAATACCAGCTGAGATCAGTTGCATTGTTTTTTTAATCAGGGCAGCAGTTTTCACATTATGTGCTTACATAATTGCAAAAGGGTTCTCGACTGTTGTAGACAGAAGTGGCTGATCTTTAATGCAATATCTACATTGCCCATTATCAGCAATCATTCAGCCAATGTTCCAAAGGCACATTCTGTTTACTAATCTGAATTCATTTTAAAAGGCTAACATTGGAGAATCCTTTTGCAATTATGTAACCACATAATCTAATCTGAAAACTGCTGCCCTTGTTAAAAAAACAATGCAACTGATCTCAGCTGGTATTCTGTCTGTAATGGTGTGGAATGGAAATGTCTAAGTGACCCCAAATTTTTGACCGGTAGTGTATTTGTACAATTAAACACACTGTTTTTTTTTAACATGTAAATATCATTACTGTCAATATGAATACAAGCACCCTGTATATACTGCCAAATCCAACTACTTCATGTATATAACAACCTGTTATATTAATAATGTAATTTGTATTCCAGCACCCTTTGCACTCTACACCATTGTACTATTGTCTTGTCTACAAAAGGCATTGTGCTGTTGTGTGTTATGGATATAGATATTTTTGACACATATCTACTGTATATCTTTATATAATAGTCAAATGTTCATGTTTACCTTGTTCAGGTTTGTTGTCCTTGTTTTTAGCTGTTATGTCTATTTCTTTGCAAGTACATTCAGAGTAACAAAAAAACGGAGTGAAGTTCCTTGTTTGTATACACACTTACTAGGCCAATTGCTGATTCTGATTCTGATTACTAACTGGTAGACATATGCAACCAGTAAAGGGGAGGTCACATGTAGACAAGCCAAAAAGGTTGGGAACTAGGCAAAAGTCTAAGTGAAATAGTGTTTATGGACACAGATGAATCGACTTCTACCTACTGTAGTTTTAAAAAGAGAAATAAGTATTCCTATGTAGTACTGTGCATAATGTCTCAATAAGTGACAAATTGTATATCTTCGTTTAGTAGTTACACAAATTATAACTGACAAGTAAATATTGGTTCACCTGTATCTGTCTTTATGCACCACTGTTGCTTAGACTGCCAACAGTGGAAATGCTTGAACATGGTAACTAACAATAAATACAGTAAACACTCTTCTCATACGCATTCAAATCTCCCCTTGAGTCTTCTGAAGCGTGATTTGTCATTCTTCTCTCCCACACTGGTGAGAAAGCCCTTGTGACGACATGTGTCATCCATTACAGAACATTTTGTTGAGCTGCTCTTCTTTTTTCTCTGACAACCTGCAATTATATAGGCATGCTCTGAGAAGTTGCACTGCCAGCTGCACATTAAAGGCAATCAAAAGCTTTTGAACAGACTTGTCAGGAACAAAGTGGAGGTTCAGGGCCTATACTGTCTTACTGATACTGATGGCTTCAGAAGAAAACCTCTGAAAGACCCTTTAAACATCATTAAAGTCTATATGTGTTACATATTAACCCCAATACTGTATAACATTCTCAAATTACTGTAAAGAACTTGCAGTTGGAATAATCTGGTTAGCATGACCAGTCACCAGTGCATTTGCAAATGAAAGAAATATACTGTACTATTTTGCCCAATGTTTTGTTTCAAAGAAAGTGACTAAATGAGATCATATTCAAAGCAACTCATCTCACATGGTAGTGATATTCAGTTGGTTGGTGCTTGTGCCATGCTGCATCACTTCAACTGACTGGCATTTCTCCACCTGCATTTGTGTTTAAGAGCAAGAAAATGGGTGAGATCTCTGAGACTTGAAAATTTTCCATCTGCATTTTTGCTCATTTCACCATCTGCCATTGTGAGAAAACATTAGCTCCTTATGTGCTGGAAGATCAGCAGCCCTCCTCTGCTTCTTCCTCCTTATTTGTTTGTGCCATAAAGCAATCCAGCAGACCTCCTGTGAAATTTTAACCGGGTATAGCACACAAAATGTAGAGGAAAGGCCGGTTGAATCTGCCAATTGTCTTGGCGGTGAACTCTTTGTTTGTGGTAATTATGTTAATTCATCAAAATTAATGTTGGTAGGGATTTGTTAATGTTAAAATGTTAAACACAGGACCTTAAATATTTAAAAACACCAATGATGCTGAACGCAGAATGTCTTGTAAAACAGGTCAACACCAAATACAAGCAGTGATAGAGGGGTAGTGAGGGCAAACTTGACCAAAATTGACAAGAGATCACTACCTCGCCATGCAAATATCTTCTCTCACAGTTGCCAATGAAGTCCAATTGCTATATTATAGGCCAATATCATCGTTTACCATCACAACTGGGGGAAACTAGTGTGAGAAAAATGTCACTGTCTCAGCCAAAAAGCCTACGTACTGTAAACTGCAGAGGCTAATGCCAGTATGGCAATTAATTTTACTTGAAAACATGCCCTTTTCTTTAACCCTTGTGTGGTGTTCATATTTTTGTTACACAGCCAATGTTCCTGGGTCTGGTGGACCCACCACATTATTAGGCTTTTAAATCAACACAGCCATAACAATGTATGTAAAAATACTTAATAGATGGTTACTTTAGCTCAATTACCAATGATATATACATCATTTATGGTTTATATTTGCCATTTACCCCTGTGAGATCACATTTATGATCATATGATCATTTTCATTTTTTGTGGGAAATAAGGAAATTTAATTATAAAAAAAGGTAAAGAAAATAGAATCATTATTGGTGCTTATTTCTTAGAACTTAATCAGAACAGGTGAAAGTGCTTGAAATGTAACAATTTTGTAACTTTGTGTGGGAATAGCAGGTGCAGAAAGACACATAGTTTCATAGCACCTACATTTAAATACACTTGTGTCCAGTATAGACTAGGTCGATTTTCAGATAATGTCACACCCTCGGGCATTTTTTAGCAAAAGTTGTCAAACAGACTTTTCTAGTGGTATTTTTTCTGCTGAATCCATTTTTGCTGTTTGCCAAGCTGTATCTCTTATGTAAAACTCAGTAGAGCGCAAACTCCAAGATGACCTCTAAAATGTCAGGAAATTCCATATTTTTAAACTTTACATTGAGTATAGAACGTTTATTTAGGTGGGAATTAAGATACTTGTATGTGACAATGATAATTGCATTATTTCTCTTGTAGTCATGAAAATATCTGTTTTTATCCTTACATTTCAAATGGACAAACAGAATATCTAAAATGTGAGAGTCATATCCATACTATTGTCTTTGGATCAAAGCATGTGAATTGAATTCAGAATTATCTGAGAGGTTTTTTCTTCTACTTTCTATTTCTACAGTTATTTCCACATATCATATTTTTCATTAGGAATTGTACCCATGAAGTTGGTCAGATAATAAGATCTTGTTGATGTTCACTCATGCTCAACGAGAAGGCAAGGAATGATTCCTTTCTTCATGACATACGGGCATTACATGTCATTTAGCTGACGCTTTTATCCAAAGCAACTTACATATATGTCAGAGGTAACACACCTCTGGAGCAACTAGGGGTTAAGTGTCTTGCTCAGGAACACATTGGCTGATGTATTACAGTGGGAATCGAACCCTGGTCTCCCACACCAAAAGCATGTGTCATATCCATTGCACCATCACCACCCCATTGGGTTGGAAACACATTTTGTTGAGCACTTTGTAGTATGGATTCTTCAGGACAAGTAATAAGTTGTGTAACGAGCCAACACTGGGCCCTTATGTAGGATTATCAAGGTGGACCCCCCTGCTACAGCACGTCATGAGGCGATGTCCACAAGTAAGCAACCATGAATAGGACAGGATAAGATCATAGAGACACAGCATATAAGAGATGAGATGACGAGCAGCCTACACGCACCACCACAACAAAAAAAACACACCAACTATGCTCGTTGGGGAACAATCTACATTAGCTAGATGCATCAACTCCCCCCAGAAGTCCAGGAAGAATTTGATGAAGGGAACTTTGTTGTTAAACGTACTGTCCAACCACTCAATGAAATGGACCCTGACCAGAATCAAGAATGACTGAACGTCATCAGGAAAAAGAGAGGTGGAATTATAGGTATTACCAAGACCTCGTCTGCATTGAGTAGGTGGGCACTCTCTTACAACCTGCGTTCTCACATTGCCAATGAAACAAGAAATGTTTACGGTCTTGTTCTTGCAACTAAATATGTTGCCACCAAGAAAATTGAGCAAGACCTTTTGAGCATTCAGACAAAAGGCAAGCAACAACTGGATAAGTTCATTGAAGGAAGGCTCCTTGGTCCAGAGCCAAGAAAGGTCCAATTTCGAGATCCTCTGCCAAAACAAAAATCGCGTTAATTTGCTTCAGTTTATGAAATAACACACAAGGATTCCAAGCAGAAAGGTGCCAAAAAAATCCATCAAAGCAGACCAAAAAATTATGTAGAGACTAATCACTGCATTTAAAAGTGGCCACCAGGTTAATCTTTCATATATACTTACTCACAAACTGTTAACTGTTCCACAAGCTTTGGCAGAGAGCAATGGAAAACTACGCTCGGGAAGCAAAGCAAATCTGTGTGATGTCCTTACTGCACAAGTAGCAAGTGTTGTAGTTGAGGCCAAGCATTGGTCTGTTCAATTGGAAAACCACAGAAGGCTATTACCTTGCTGATACATTTACGTCCACTGTACTGTAGAGAATAGATGTTGTATTTGATAGGTATTATCAAACATCAGTCAAATCTGGCACATGGACAAGGCGTGGCCAAGGAATAGCGGCCATCCGGCAGCTGATTGAGAACCGGGATGATCCACTTCCACCCAAGTGGAACATTTTCTGCACAACAACTGATCTTGAAAGCTCCTGTCGACAAGTGCATAGTTTTGTCTGGTGGTTTTACAGATGAAGAGAGGGTGGATTCCTCTGACCCGAAGGTGATTGCAGAAAACCTTAGAGCTCTCCATGAAGAAGCAGACATGAATTGTTCGTCATTCTATGGAAAACCAATCATCAAGCGCTGTAGTCGCTGCAAGAGATACAGATGTCCTTGTACTGCTTCTGGCCCATTTTCCTAAGATGCCCTATTCAAAGATCTGGATGAAGGCAGGTACAGCTACAAAAAGGAAATATAGCCCAATTCACTGAGTTGTGGAACAACTTCCGCTTGATGACAGGGCAGTGGAAGACATCATTGCATTCCACGCCTTGACTGATAGTGATACAACATCATGCCTACCAGGACATGGAAAGAAAACATGCTAGAAAGTTTTCAAAGAACATCATCATCTGTTCACAGACATAGGTCAAGGCAAACTGGATGACCAAACTGTGAAAGATGCTGAATTATTTGTGCGCAACGTATATCACGCACCCAATGTAACCAGCATGAACAAGGCAAGGGAACTCAGAAACAGTAACAAAAACGGTAACCCACTCATTTGAGCACTCGCATTGCTCCATAGCACTACTAGTGGTCAAAAATAAGAAAACACCACCTCAACATTTCAAGGAAGAACTGAAGGAAAGAAGTAACAGATCGTTATTAAGAATTTTGAATAGGTAAAACCATCTACCTTCTGGATTATAAAGCCTGTTGCAACAATATTTTTATGTACACACACATTTTGCATGTTAATTTGATAACCATTGTTAACTTGTTGTCCGTTGTTCTGCTGCTTTTGTTTTCTCTCAATCCTGGTTTGTGAGTTTGTGGGGAAAATCTTCAGACTGACACTCATAATCATCATCATCATCATCATCATCATCATCATCATCATCATCATCATCATCATCATCATCATCATTTTCATCATCATCATCATCATCATCGTCATGCACTTGTGGTTTCAGTTATCCAATCAGGACACTCAAAAGGTCATAAAATTAAACAAAAAGGTAAAAACTAGTTGGGATTTCAATGGTCCTATGTAACGCAACATTTTCTCATACGCATAGCTGATTGATTAATTCCCTACAAGTGGGGCACTCAGTGGGAGACAGATATGTGGGAGGAGAATGAAGAGAGGATGGGGGTTAGCATGACGTCTTGTCTGGTTCCCCACAGCATCCTGTTTGAGATGAGGTGGGTAGGTGGGCTTAGCACTCAACCACTTGATGCTTCCCATCCCACATTCTGTCGAAGACGAGTTGCCATGGCAATCCAACAGTATGATTGGTGTGTAATGGCAAAAAAGAGACCGGCAGAGAGAAGGAGATATGTCCTGTGGAGAGCCTCATTGAGTGGAGGGGCAATGGAGCATAAACACCTTCAAGAGACTGATTTGTATCCATAAAGCAATAAACAAGAAGCACATTTTTCTCATCTGTTTGTGGGCAACTTCTCAAATCTATTGACTAACTATATATATATATATATATATATATATATATATATATATAGAAAGAACATTACAAAATGTCACACTGGGAGCTGACAAATCAAGGGAATAGCAGGCCGGGGAAAAACCAACTGATCATTACTTACGATAATTTAAGGGCTTCTTAATAAAACAGTAGGACGGCTGGACATGCCCTTGTATTAGTTGTTTGACAGAGGTTTACCATTTCATTTGACCATATCTGAAACTTTTGGACTATAAGTGTATTAGGGAACCTTTTCACAAGATGTTATATTTGAAATTTACAGTGATCCCCTACAGTGGTGGTTTTAGACCATTTCAAATGGAGGGGCCAGGCTGGGGCCACATGCAATTTTAGGGTTTACCAAATAGATTAAGCACAAGTGTTACATACCACCAACCCTCCATTGGTTTGGTTTTAAAAAAAGATTAACAATACACATATAACAATAAACAGAAGAATACTCCTTTAGTGTTAATCTACATTTTATTTATCACTGCACATGAATAATGTCCCATATTTAGGGATAAAGATGGGTTGAAAATGTATGAAAATATTTGCCACAGTTAGGGAGGCCAGAAGGGGGTCGTGGCTTAATATTATTATAGAGGCAAAGAAAGGCCATAATTATAACTTTGTAAGCAACTGCACATCTCATTATGACATTTAATAAATTATTTCTTAATGCTGAAAATTAAACACCAGAGAATTTACAGCAATAAAATATTTTACTGTGAAAACCATCTCATCTCATCCATCACCATCTGAATTTATGAGATTTTAACAATTGCAAACACTTTTTCTTCTTTGTCTCTTTGTTGGATCAACAAAACATAACCTGATGGTTCAGATCAACTCCATTCAGGCTTGATTGCTTATCTGTGGTGGCTCGTATGTTCAAGTTCAAATTTTCATCTTGACTTTTGGTCTGAATTTCACAGATCCAATTTAGGCGACTTGATTATTTGATTTTATTGAATTTTTTTAATTTAATATCTCGGCAAAAGCATGATTTTAACAAATGCTTTCCAAAGACACAGAAAGATTGACAACTCATTTATTCTTTATCCTTTTA
Source organism: Zingel zingel (assembly GCA_023566125.1). Taxonomy (NCBI): domain Eukaryota; kingdom Metazoa; phylum Chordata; class Actinopteri; order Perciformes; family Percidae; genus Zingel; species Zingel zingel. Next base: position 17,348,817 of record CM042324.1, read on the forward strand.
TCATAAAGTTTTAAATAGTTTCTAGCAAGATCATTTGTCTTGGCAAAGGGAATCCACTGTCATGACCCTGGGTTTTGTTTTATTTCTATTTTATTTTATTTTTTTTTCTGTCATGTGTTGTTTTACTTCCTGCCTTGTGTGTTTTCCCGCCTTTTATGATTGTCTGCCCCACCTTGATGTGTTTCACCTGTCCCTTGTTACCACCCACCTTTCCTTGTGTATAGTGTTCTCTTGTTTCAGTGTCAAATTGTCTGCGTTTGTTCCTGGCTCTCAGTCTATTTTCTAGTGTTATGTGTTTCTAGTGACCTTGTTTTTTGTATTCAGCCTTAGGTTTATTAAAGCTCGTATTTTGCTCTGCCAACCTGCCCGACTGGTATTCTGCTTTTGGGTCCTCCTTTTGAACTCTCAAAGCGTGACATCCACAAAGGTAAAAAGGGGAAGTACTGTCAAGGTTACAGTGTGAACAGAACAAAAAAACATGTTATCCAGTTATTAGTCCATATATAATACAACAAATATATCATTAACAATCCTCCACTACCCACTATTTTAAGCCAGCTTTACATGTCATTTAGCTGACACTTTTATCCAAAGCAACTTACAATTGCTATACGGTATGCACACCTCTGAAGCAACTATGGGTTAAGTGTCTTGCTCAGGGACACATTGGTTGATGTATGGGAATCAAACCCAGGTCTCCCACACCAAAGGCATGTGTCAGATCCACTGCGCCATCAACACCCAAGTGACATAATTATTTCAATATGTGTAATAACCTATAGTTATCTATAGTATTCTGTTCTTGGGGTCGAGAGGCCATTTAATAGCCAGAAGGTTGCTGGTTTGACTCTTGACCCTGACATTTCAATTATTGTACTCACCATAAATGTCACCAGAGGTGCTTCTCATGTCGTTTAAATTGCCTCCCCAACTCCTCCACTTGCCTCCGATCCTCGCGTTTTAGTCTTTTCCACCGAGGAGGCATGGGAGAGACACGAGGAAATCGTCGGAGGAGAGAGGTAATGAGGAAATGGGAAATGTGGGATGAGATGTCCTTTCCTCTGAAGCATCACATTAATTCGTCAGCTGTATCAATGGGCAAAGTTAGCAACTCTTTCAGCTGCATGACTTCCGGGAAGGCTGATCTCATGTATCCTCACCTATAGCTCCTCGATGATCACTCCTCAATGCTTGCTCCTTGGTCCTCGGGGCAGAAATAAGAGCTTTGAGACGGCCTTCACCGAGGAGGGACAGAACAACTTCCGGTTCAGCCGAAGACCGAGGAGTCGAGGAGCTATCAAATAAGGGACATGAGATGCAGCTAATAAATGCCTAAAAAGCCTTAATCGATTATTTTGTGTTGTGACCACAAATAAGAATGAAATCCAAATCTAAAAAAAGGGAGATTTAAATTTTTTGTTTTTCTTTCTCTGTTCTGCTCACACAGTTAATAGTAGTAATTATCAGAGCAGTGTAAGACTGTTGTTGCCTCGCTGCCTCGTCTGAAATTCAATTGCAAAGCCAAAATACTTAAAGCCACTGAAAGATGAAGCTGAGTGTTTTCCATGGAAACAAGCCTCATATCGTTGTCTTACCTGCTATTATGGTATACAAAAATAGACCACAGATTGCTGTCTGCAATAGCAGAGAATTTTTGAATTTCTCTCAATTGGAGCATTTCCATGGCTGTCCTTGAGGCCAGTAATAGTGTTAAAATGTTCCGGGAACAGCAGGAGATATGCGTCACTACCCTTCATCCAATCAGGTGTTTTCTTGGATGTCCCCTGCCCCCCCAAACATTTAATACATTTTGATAGGGCGAGTGTCTTCTAGTCAGTTATTGTGGTCTGTCCTGTTTTATGTTTTGTTCTCTGAGGATGTCCATATCATGACAGGGTCTAATACTTGTTATGCCTCATTGATTTATGGCCAACCCATCAAAAGGCCCCAGCTGGATGATCAATCAACCCTGCACTCAAAACAATATATATACTGCATATAGCTGCCACTGGAAATTGTGCCTGGATCCAGGGGCTGGTTTAGAAACTGAATAGGGGGGCCAGACTGGGGCACAGTTTTAAAGATGGAGGGTACGTTTGGAAAATGAATACAATTTAAAGACTCACATTTAAAGCCCTGGTTCTTGCTTAATAATTAGCTGTAAATTATCAGCTGTTCCATTGTTTATTCAGTGTAATACATGTGACAAAATTAATAACTTTAAACATTCTAATGGGAAGTAAGCAATCAAGAAATAGCTGTGGTTGTAACTCCAAAAAGGCCATGGACAGATTATGAAACAATGAGCCCCTGGACACAAAAACGTAAAAGGTCCCCCACCTCTCCTACACTGTTTGTGGTTGTTTTGTATCTAGGTGTGTTCATTTTGCATCGTTGTGGTTGTTTTGCATCTGTTTGTAATTAAATGTTACATCGACTCTGGTCTCATATATCAATTCTGTTGAGATTTAATTAAAGCAGCTTTTAGTATTCAGACTGTTTATTTGCAAATAAAATGTTGTAATGGACTTTTGCTTTGAGTCCATTGGTGCCCTAAGGCGATTGTTTAGTCGCTGTCCGTGGTGCTGAAAGTAAACAGGATTGCCAGAGGCCAAACAGGCCACTTCATATCACTTTCATAGGAAGATCGTTGCATTTTGGACAAAAATGCCACAATGCAGCTTGTCTTACCAGCATTTTTGGATTACTTTGAAACACATGCGGGAATTCAGATGTTAAACATTTGACTGAATGTGAGTCACTTACATCATGGGGCCGACTCACAGTGGCCTCACAAATTGCACCCAGCAGGGAACCGGACATTGTGCCTTCTGGAGCGTCTGAGAGGCGCAGGAACAAATGTCAGTTTTATGAATAGTTCCTTTTCAAGAACAAAGTCCCACGCATGTCATGCGAAAAAATGCGATGCTTTTTTCCCCCTTTCAGTTCAACAACCCAGTGTTCAGACTCGTTTTAAAAACATTTCTCCTCCTCCAGCTGCATGTGTAGACTAAACTGTTGTCTCACTTTGTTGTCTCTGTGTCTGACGAGGTGCGAATCCCGAAAGAATTGACTTCCTCCTCCTCCTCTTCTTCCACCTCCTCCTCCACATCGTCTTGGTGCAGCAGCAGCCAACGCGGTGAGTGCGTCCTGCAGCAACAACAACAACAGCAGCAGCAGCCTCAGCAGCAGCAACGCACCTGTCGTTTTCTGGACGAGCTGATAACCGTTTTAGGAGTAAAACAAGGCATTCTCCGGGGATCCGTGAATACCGATGGCTTCATGTGTAGATATTGTCTCTGAAAATTACGCATCGGTAAGTTCCTTTGACTTGTTTTCTACGCCGAGTGCTGCGCGCTTTTACTCACATCTTTGGCTTTCGCTGCAGCTGATCAATTAAGAAGGCTTTCACTGAACCCTAGGCTATATGTTAAAAAGAAAAAGAAATATATCCTATATTCCTTTTTAAATGACAGAAAGCAAGCTGGAGATTAATTCCGAGTGAGAGTGTTAAGTATAAATGCTTTTCTTGCTTTTCCATGTGCAAAGCGAAGGTCACCCATATGCATTGATGAATTAAACGTTAACCAATGCGGGAATAAAGGATAAAAAAGCTAGGCAAAATTATCTTATTTATTCTGCACCATCAATGGGAAAATCATTTGTCACTGATTGTAATTAAGACTGTTGCATTTTTCTATCACAAACCGTTTGACATGTTGCAAGGTGTAATTTAAATATGATTATTTAGCAGTAGAGATAAACTGATATTCCTGTAATACAGCCTACTGTATATATGGTATGATAATGGCACAGACAGTAACATGAACTGAACATATTCACAAAGCTGCCAATAACTAATCATTTTCATGGGCTGTGTGATTGCACACTGACAAACATGCAATCCCCTTTTACAGGCATTAACAGAGTTGTATTTGGGTTAATTGGAGGCGTTCTCCTGTCTTACTGGGATCGTTTTCAACTGAAAATGAATTATTAATACACCACGATGTTCAGAGGAATTCAACACACGTGAGGAGGTAGATGATGTGTTGAGACAGATCTTACAAAAAAATCCCTTTTCATTAGAGATAAATCATTAAGGAGAGCTTTTTCTCTCTTGTTTGTCTCTATCAGCATCTGTAGACACACACAGCTAGTGCATACACACACTTACACAACCAAGTGATCCCTGTGCCGATTATGTGGTTGCCCAATCTTCCCATCAAGTTTAAGAGTCTGTTTTGGGGTGTTCCTTGTCAGTGTGTGGTCAGGTTCAGTGTCTTGCAGTTGGTTAAGCCATTATTTATGATTGGAACTCCACATGTTATATCCATGTGTCTCCTATTAAGTACTACTGGATAAAATAAACAATACAATCATTCGTTGTCAGTCATTCTGTAAAAACCCACAAATTTAGTGCTTCATTTCCTTTATTTTCATAGGTAGGGACTGAACACCATTTGGATATTTCTCTAAATCCCCTTCACTTTAAAGCTTCACAGATTGTTACACATGTACCCTGTGCTGAGCAAAGCAAAGACTCTCTTGCTTTCTTGCCCTCAAGATAGTTTGATGTTTAGCCCCTTCTCTTTTTTCCTGTACCAGTGCTTCCTCAATACCAAAGCCATATGGATTAGTTCTAAATACCAAGGACTGTTTGTTTGTTTTTACTTGAATTGGAGCCTTCAGCAACATGGCTGCTGTGACATTTTGGGTTAAAGAGATGGAGAGAAATTGAGCTAATGGTCTGACAGGTTCCTCTGTGTCTTTCTGTCTGTCTTCCAAATGTCTGTTTCTGTGTGTTTTTCTGTTTAAACATGCATTCCAACAGTCGGATTTTAGCCCTACTTGACACATCCTCTATATCTCAGGGTTTTTCCTCTGAGCACGGTCTGTCCTCTTACTTGATAAAGCATCCATGAGATGCTTTAGAGGTAATTGGATTCGGTACTGGGGAAGGGACACAGAGAGGAATGTCTTTGTGTGTGCATGCATTAGCTTAGCTAGCTTAAGTGTGTGTGTGTGTGTGTGTGTGTGTGTGTGTGTGTGTGTGTGTGTGTGTGTGTGTGTGTGTGTGTGTGTGTGTGTGTGTGTGTGTGTGTGTGTGTGTGTGTGTGTGTGTGTGTGTGTGTGTGCTGGCCAGTGTGCTTTGTGTTTTACAGTGAATCATCGTGTTTTCAGGAAGCTGTGTGGATGAGTAAGACATGAAAAGAGGGGTGTTGGGGGAGGGGTTAAAAGTCTGACCCGAGGCCTATCAATTTTATTATCTTAAAGGAAATTTATGCGATCCTTCCAAATTTCTTGCCTTTGGAAATCAACTTGTCCTTCATAAATCCATGCTTTTATTTTAAGATTCTGCTTTAATTTAGTGCAAGTGATGACATATCTTTTGTGGTCGTATAACCTCAGTGAAAAACAACAAATTACTGTACTCCTCTGTGATTTGATAGAGGGGGTTTTTATGAGTGTAGGACTCTGTTGGGATAAGATATGAAATGATGCTTACCCACTGAAGAGGGGTGTTTGTTTATGTGTGTGAGTTGAAGACAATGCAGTGAAAACATTTGGCTGCAACTTACAATTATTTTCATTATCATTCAATCTTCTGATTATTTCCTTGATTAATTGATTGATTGTTTGGTCTAGAAAACATCAGAAAATAGTTTAAAATGCTCATCACTATTTTCAATTTCACAAGTTATGTCATCAAATTGCCTAGTTTGCCTGACCAATACCCCCAAACCTAAATATACTCATTTTACTCTCACATAAGACAATGAAAAGCAGCAAATCATATTAAAATAGTTTATTAAACTGATTGTGGCTTCTATATCACCAGTTTTACCAGTTACTGTTACTTGAAAGTGTAAAAAGTGTACCTTTTTTTTACATTGTGGCATAAAGTAGCATAATATGAAAAGATACCATGTGCTTGTATAAATATTTTTATTCTTAAAGAAAATATACAAGCTATTTAAAAATGTGGACACCTACTCATACACGGTGTGGTTGTGTAATCATTTGTAAAATACCTTTTTGGAAAGCGATTCTTTTTTATAATATGAATTCACTCTATACATTAATACTTCAGTGCCATTTTGCGAAAAGTTTACATTTCAGCTTCCTCGCAATAGTATTACAAATGAACCACATATTAGTAGTTCTTTCAGCAATCTACTCTTTTCCAAAACTAGTTTAGTTTGATCCTTAAGCCAATTAACTCTATGTCAAAGGTTTAATATGACAAAATATAAAGTTACAGGTTAATGTATCATCTTGTCCTACAGACTAATTTTGATTGAGAGCTATAGAGCTGCAAAGTGTGAAGAAGACAATGTTGTTAAGTTGGAGCACTTTGACGGGTTGGATCAGCATTGAACTCTCCTGTTGAAAGCACCAGTACAAAAGATTAATAGCTGTGTCAGAAAAAAATCTGTTTCTTTGAGAAAAAGTTGAAGATACAAGGTTGTGTACACAAGAACGTCTACCTAGCATCTTGCTACAACAATTAAAGCATTTTGAGCCGTCCGCCATGCCATAACTACGAACAAAACTCAAAAACAAAGTTGAAATTAACCTATAGGACTGTGACATTATCTGTGAGAGTCCTGTGTTTATATCTTAAGTAACATTGTTAAAGAAAAAATGGAAATGAGAATACAGAATAGAGAAAAACACTTCCCACTTTGCAACTAGCATCTCAAAAACTGAAACATTTGTTACAGTTAGCATCAACGATTATTCAATATTCAAGTTTCCAAAACAAATAATAATAAATAATTTCAAAATGTTATACATCATAGTATTAAACTAGCCTATAACACAAATATCTGCATAAGGATTTTCTTAGTATGTGATTAGTGATGCAGTGTAACCATGCTCCCTTGTTAAGTTGTTGTTGTTGTTGTTGTTGTTGTTGTTTGTTGTCTTACAGAGCCTTTTTTCCTCTGTGTTGTATTTCAGAGCCCTTGTAGCTGAAGTGCGGTAGCGCTGAGGGAGCAATATCAGTGCATCCCTGTGAACACACACACACACACACACACACACACACACACACACACACACACACACACACACATATATATATATATATATATATATATATATATATATATATATATATATATATATATATATGTTGTGGAGCCTTTTGGATACAAGCACTTCACAAGAGACAATGAGAGGCTACCTGCTGACTGCAATCTTTCTGCTGCCCTTGGTGAGTAGTTTGTGTGCATACATCCATGTACTGTGCACATGTGTAGGTGTGTGGGGGTGACAGGAGCATAACGGAATGTGTAAGCATACCCATGTATAAGGGAGTGAGTGTGTTCATGTCTCCATCATCAGCCCACTCATTTTTTGCTTAGGATTTGGTTTATTTTCATACGTACACTCTTGCGGGTGTGTGTTAGTGACAGGCGCTGGAGGCGTAGAAATCACCATATCAGCACATCAGCATACGTTACAGGTTCTGGATCAGCTCAGTGCTAAGACGACTGGCCGCCTATCAGAACAATAACAGATGGCCCGACTGACCGTAGAACTGCCCATCCATCTGCTGTGACTCACTTTTATTAGCAGTCTCATTAAAATAAAAAAGCAGAATAGAAAGGTTGTGTAACATGTATGCACACTGTGGCAGCACATCAGCAGTTTCCCTAGTAAAACTAAATATAACATTATGTGACTGGTATCCTTAATCTATGAATTTGATGATGATGTCTTTATCCTTTTAATTAATAATAGTTCCAGTCTAAGGATGGTTACTAGGGAAACTAAAAATGAATTTACAATGTGACTTTGCAGTCCCAAACATTTTTTCTAACCTTTAGTAAACATGTGTAACAGGTTCCTTCACCTGACATCTTTGCACAGTGAACTCTCAAGCTGACCTTCAGTGGCTGATGTGGCACATACAGTATGTCTGTTGTGATGTACTTATTGTGTGTCAAATGGGTCTGGACGATGTGCCAGTGGTCTGCAACGCCCAATTGAAGTTTTATTATCTGTGCTGTGCAGTGCCGTGGGAGCTACTGAGTTATCTGGCCCTCTAAAATTGCCTTGGGCAGGGAAACGTGGCTCTGCAGCTTCCAAATGGTCGGTTTATCTGGACAGACATCTGTTCAAGGGAGAGGAGTGACTGGGAAAGGAGAATGAGAAGCACACTTGAATAAAAAAGGTCTTTCTTTTGCCGTAAGCAATGTCATGGTTATAGAAGTCCTCAATTAAGGTGGATTGGCGTTCCCCAGCTCTTGGTAAATCCAAGTTTATGTATAAAATCCTTCCCAATTTCTACTAGATTCAAACTAGTGATTTACTAAAGGTTGCACCATTGAAACTGATAGTTAGACATTTTGGGAGACACACTTATTCGCTTTCTGGTAGAAAATTAGATTAGAAGATTGATACCCCTCTCATATCTCTGTTGCCATAAATATGAAGCTACAGCCAGGAGAATGTCAGCAGCAGCTCGAGCTGCTTACTCTTCAGAAATGTGCGTGAGCTCGCGTGCGTGCATGCGTGCATGCGTGCTTGTGCATGGTAGATGGAGGTGTAAATGCAGGCATGTCTGTGTTTTCTGTTTGTAATTATACATAATCTGCTACCCAGGATTATTTACAAATAAATGAATGTATAACACATTTAACAACTTCATCTTACAGATAATAGTCATCTGCATCCAATTATTTCTTATTTGTGTATTTGACAAGTGTTCTAGTGTCTGGAAATGGAATCGAAACTAGATGAAAGATGGCTGTGATGATGTTTCAAATAATTCATGCAGTGTTGTGTGTTAAAAGTTTGCCCATGTGCAGCATGATAGAGGTAGTGAATCCTGGGACATCTTTACAGTCAGGTGATGCCCTATCTTATCTAGGAAGCAAGGACAGGAGTGACTTCATATTGGAGTGCAGAGAGAGAGAGTGATGAGTCAGCCATGGCTCAGAGGGCTGGGACATATTACACGGTTCACTGTGAGAGTGAAGGAGGGGGTTACATGAAAGCTTAGGGTGCAAAACAGAGATTGGCTTTAAGAGAGCGAGAGGAAGAGTTATAGAGTAGTTGATAGACATGCAGTAACTCTACTACCTCTGGGTAAAAAGTTTCCCTCACTACACCAAAGTTACGCAACTGTATTTCCAAGTGAAGCAGAATATGGGGGTGGGATACAAATTTAAAAGGGATTCGCTAAAAGTGTGCAGGGATTTAATTTAGGGCTGTCAGCATTAACGCGTTAATTGCGATGCGATTAGACAGCAGAAAACACAATTCTGAATGGCGCTTTTTATTTTCCAAAACTCCTGGACAGCTCATTAGACAAGTCGAAAGCCACATGCACACTGTGTAAAGCCGAATTAAAATATAACCGAAGCATGTCAAGCTTGAGCTACCACCTACGAGCTAATTAACGTGACTAGGTTGATGCTAGCACTATTTTGGAGAGTGCTACTTGCCGACCTGTTGATGAAACTAAATCCAAAATAATTACTACAGCTGTATTGCGAAACGGGTGGCAACTAACTGCAGACCTGTCAGCATCGTAGTAGACTTGGGTCTTAAAGACGTACTACGGTTGGCATGTTCTGACCTGTCTCATTGCCGCACAGGAGGACAGTAGTTTCACGCATACACAGCCTGTATAAATATAAATATAAATATAAATATAAAGCTAATTTGGGTATAAAAAAGAAAACAAAATCAGTATCCCATTCATCGTTTATGGAGCAGCTCCAGACTTGATGACATCACAAATGTGAGACTTACTTGTTTGAGGTTTCTGGCTTTGAGAGAGACTAGCTCATGTTCACAAATATTGATTGAACTTTCCCAGGTCATGGAAAATAATATTGGAATTCTTAATTTAGGCTGGTGTTCCCTTTTAAAGTAAAATCATTCTTACGTAATATATATATATATATATATATATATATATATATATATATATATATATATATATATATATATATATATATATATATATATTTTATTTTTTATTTATTTATTTTTTTTTTCATCTAGTTTGTTTTATTTGAACACAGCGTATGTGGTTTGATCAAACTTGATTGACAGTGGCGTCTCCTTGGCAGCCAAAGCATTCTAATTCTTGATTTGCTACTGTATGTTCTGATTGGTACTCCTAAATAGCTGAAATAACCTTTTTTTCAATAAATCTCCGCCCACTTCAGAAGAGTAACAAAAACACAAATACAGAAACTTCTAATGTCACATAAAAACATTTGCACCGCTAAATGTTGTTTATAAAAAAGTCAGTAAATAAACTCTCTTTGCAATCGTGACAGTGGTGTCATTTTTGTTTAATGTAGACCCTCTTTTATTAGTATACCAGCCCTTTAAAGGTCCCATGGCATGACAATTTCACTTAATGAGTTTTTTTTTAACATTAATATGAGTTCCCCTAGCCTGTCTATGGTCCCCCAGTGGCTAGAAATAGTGATAGGTGTAAACCAAGCCCTGGGTATCCTGCTCTGCCTTTGAGAAAATGAATGCTCAGATGGGCCAATCTGGAATCTTCCCTATATGTCGTCATAAGGGGAAAGGTTACCTCCTCTCTGCTTTGCTCGCTGCCCACAGCCGCCCAGAGAATTTGGCCCACCCATGAGGAAATAGAGCCTCAACCGTGGCCGCAAGTTGGTCAAGGCCACACCCCCACCCTCCACCTTGCCCCGCCTTTCTCCTCCTCAATAGCATTTAAAGCTACAGACACAGAAATGGAACATCCTATGGAAAGCTCATTATGGGACTGGCTCATAGTGGCTGTCTTGGAATTTAACACAGATTCAACCTCGATGACTCGACTTAGACTCGAACACTGGGGACTTGAGACTCGACTCGGACTCAAACTCAGGTAATGGTGACTCGACTCTGACTCTTCTTTGGTGACTCGGACTAGGACTCTGACTTGAACACTGGGGACTCGAGACTCGACAGTTGGTGACTCAACTACAACACTGGTATCAGTATGGTTAATATTTATTATGTGTGTTCTTGTTTATTTTTTCCAGGTGGCCTCAGAGTCCGAGCACTGCCTAATCAAGCATGAACATGAGAAATGCATGAAGAGGATCATGCTGCACAACCCCAGCAATGACCTTGAATCAAGTAAGTGAGGATATGTCCGTGAGTATGCATGTCTGTGTGTGTGTCTGTTCTCGCTTCCTTCTGTGTGCATAATTTGGCATGAAGTCACTGGTTTTCATGGCTCTGCTGCTGTGATTAAATTCTTTACGTCTTGGGTTGCTCAGAAAACACAGAGCTGCTGATGAAAGTCATGCATCTCCTAAAAATCTAACTTTCCTGGAACAAATAAAAAGAACAGGCTTTGTGTTTATACTTAACAATCTGGCATTTTTCTGTTTATCCAATCCGTTTTTTGAAAAAATCATAGAGGGACATGTAAGGATGAAAGATGAGTGCAGTTTTCTATCAAGTTCATATTACAAATACATCACCTTGACAGGCGGCTATACTGGACAGGCAACCATCTGGTGATACACAGTTCACAAACCAAATGTCTGCCTGTAATGTCACGCTGAGCTGCTTTCACATTTCTCACATCCCTTTTTCCAAAAACACAGGAAACTTGGTCTGTGATTCCTGGAAGCAATTATTTTCTTGGCTATGGATTCTGGTTTTCATTAGCAACTGCTGCAGGCTTCCTGCTGCTCCAAAGTTGCCCAGCAGACTGCATCTCCCAGACTGCATTGTGACTCACTGACAGCCATGGGGCTCCTTGAAAAAAAAACATGGAACATAAAAGATTTAGAGTGTAAGATAACAAGTTAGAAGAGAAGAAGAGCTGTAAGTTCAACTCGTTTTACAACTGTAGATCTTACAGTCTTCCTGTGCGCCACACACTACTTGTACTCTGTGTTTTTATCTGTTTTGTTGTATTTTTAAATCGTTCACAGGTTTCATTTATATATATTTATATTTATATATTTTTTTATAAACTTTTTCAGTTCACACTAAAGTCAGGCACTCTGTTGCTATGTATTCCCTTATTCCTCTGAATCACCTGCAGTTTTTTGTTGTATTAATGTGTTGCCATTTTCAGACTGTATAGTCACACATGTTGGCCTGCCTCAACCCTTTCACCGATCCTGGTTTTCTCCTGTCTCTTTAAAAGTAACTATTATGTGTTTCTGCTGACAGCAAATTGTTGGAGAGGAAATAAAAAGGCCTAGTTTGCAGAAATCGGACTTGGCGCTTGAGAAACAGTTTAAAAAAAGGGGGAAAAATGAGAACAGGGAAACTATAAATAAAAGAAAAGAGATACTGTAGGTGGTGCTGTTTTTAGCCAGGTCATATTATTTTTTCTTCTTCTTTATTTTCTGATTTATCAAGATCCACTTCAAAAAGCATATTTCATGATTTATTTGTTATTATATTTTTAATTGAGGTACTCTGGCCCCAGATTAGTCTGCAGGCCTTGTGAAATTGCTACATAATGATTTGCTGTCTGGTGCTGTAATCACCATCCAACTGAATTTAGCATAGTGCAAAATTCAAAATAAATAGTTCTCTGCTTAGATTTTGCAACTTGTTTTGTCCTTTTTTTAGCCATTTGTCAGATTCTCACACTAACAAATGATCACATCCACATGCACATCTTTCTAGGAGCTTCATTATACGTCTTTTCTTTCAGACCAGTGATGAATGAATGAATGAATGAATGAATGAATGAGGAGAAATTATCTCTGATCGGTATTCTGCTACTTTTACACCTTGTGACTCAAAATACAAAAACATATCTCGTTCAGTCGTCCAATAAGATCAGCTATAATGAGAAAAAAATGAATGTCTCTAGGCCTATGTTTGTGTACACTATGCATGTTCAGAATGTGTGTGGATACCATGCTGTATCTTTGCAGCCCAGTGAAGATTCAGCGTACGATGGGATCTTGTGTGAGATAACCAGTGATGCATACAGAGTGCTTTATGAAGCCAGTTACCCCTGTAGCTCAGTGCAGCTCATTTGGCTCAGATTTGCCCTTTAAAAAGGTAATTGGCTTTGTGTCCGGCTCACCAGACAGAACCAAAACAGATTAGAGAGCCAAGCAGAATGTAGAGAATGGTCTGTGCACACACACACACACACACAGCAAAAAGAAATAAAGACGGAGAAATCAAAGCTGTGAGAAGCAGTTCTAAAAATACAGGATACAATATCTATAACTGAGCATGAGTCAGGTAATGACCGAAGCACATGACTAGAAGATACCGGATAGGTGGAGACTATGCAGTCTAACACAACAGCCCTGCAACAAATCTTCATGAAGATTATAATGTTTTTTTACTCATTCATACATACAATTCAACAGCACCACAAAATGGAGCTTCCAAAATGACCTTCCTGGTTCCTTGGAGGACTGTTGTATTAGGCTGCATTAAATGTAGCTAGTTGTAATAAACTGGCAGCTCTTTTTTCAGCTAAAGTAAACCAAAATCTTTGCAAATACTGTACTTCTTAATCATTCACAGCTAATTCATGTTGTCTCTATATTACATAGCTTATATTGCTCTGCCATTTAACCTCACCATGATTATTAACATAATTTACTAATTGTTGTGCTGCTTTTTGAGTGCTGGAGGCAGTAGGCAATTTGCGAGGGTATGCCATCCCCCTTGTTAGCGAAATGACCAAAATGCATGCCCCTTGTTAACCTGCCATCCCCCCTCTTTATCTCCTAGTAGCAAAGAGAGTGCAGGGGCAGATAGGTTGTTTAGTTGGATATGTTAGGCAGAATCCCAATCCTCCCCGTATCCATTCCCCTTCCCCTTAACCCTTGTCCCTCAAACCAAGTGGCAAGAGCTAGGGGTGAAAACATACCTCTATGAAATGGGACGCCACTTGGTTATATCATCATACATACTTAGGTCTGTTTGCAATAAATATTTGTATACACACTGCATGTTGTGTTGTATATCTGTTTCAGTTATCACTGTTTTGAATGTCATTGATGTTCAGACACACTTTCTTTGTTAACAAAAAGCTGTCTTTATTGCCCAATAAAGTAAACATTACAGGCAAAAATATGATATAAAATATGTTATATTACAGAACCATTATCAACTATTAGAACCATAACTTACATGTCACACACATATAAAGAAGGCACTCAAATGTATAAAACAAAAAAAGACCAACACAAGACCACAAACAAACAAAAAACTACAGCTATTCTGATATTCCAGACCCCAGTCTGATGTCTGTTGGCCAGTAACCTTCCCCTCCATACCCCATTTCTTTCATTAGTGTCCTATATCATAACCAACAACAATGTACAGGTGCATGAACAGGAATGAATTACACATGTTTACAATAATACAGTACCAATACAATAATGAATGGCTACAACATGAACGCAGAAACTTCTGCTCGTTTTCAGAAAGTGGATCAGCTGCTGGGTTTCCTCCGGCGTCCCTGTGTGATACAGGACGGTAGTGTTATACACTGATATCAAACGAAATTCGCTGCTAATGGAGTTTAGTTAACACTGTAGACATGCATGGAGTCCATTCAAGGCAGAGAAATGCGGGACTGTTGTGCAAATAAACAATGTAGCTAACGTTAACTTTAGCGTTAGCATAGCAAGCTAGCGATTTTTAAAAACGTTTCAATTACAAATATGGTTGCAAATATATATGTACAGGACTGTGTAGAGCACATAACAAGAACGTCGTAATTTTTAAATCAATTCTTTAAGCTGAAAATACTTGCAGCCATGTTCCTTGTTGCGTAATGAATCAAGATAGCCCTTGCTGGTCAAGTGAGCTCGCGTTCTTACTTGGTCGGAAGGGACATCTGGCCCTTCCCCTTTGCTCTATCCCTCGATCAAGACGAGTATTGGGACAGCACTAGCTCTCACGTGAACGCGCACAACAAGGGTTAAGGGGAAGGGGAAGGGATAAGGGGAGGACTGGAATTCAGCCTTAGACTAGTCTTCCTGACTCATTGGTCCTTTATCTGACTGAGGTTTGTGCAAGTTAGAATCTATGGCCCCGACCATGGCTTTACTGTAAAATATAAGATGCCTGACTGATACATCCACGGTGCTGTCCACAGTGCTGAAGTTGCAGACGGATATCTGTCCACACTGTTAAAATGAACAAGTCGCCTACTGGCTGGAGGTGATATTCTATTGGAAGCTGTGTTAGTGGTGAAATTGAATTAGTAACAAGAAGGTTAAACAGTTTGCTAAAAAACGCAGCACACACTTAGTAATATGGAGACATGAACTGATCATTGTTAGTTGCTGTATATAACAGGGACATTTGTCTTGAATTATCTTTTTTCTTACATGAAAAACATGTCTGTTTCAATTCATGTTTTAGTTTATCAATCACGTTAGAAAAGTGAAGAGTCTTTGGTGATTAGACCACATGGTGACGTCATCCTTTTTGGTGGGGTAGTGATGCACTGAGTAGTACGGTAATATTCCCCTGATGGAGTCTTGACACTGTTGGTGGTGGTGCTGATGAAGAGATGAAGAGAGTTGGCTGAAGATCTGGATGGATGAGATGTGGAGCAGGGCTTTTGATGAGCACAGTGAAAGGAACCCTGGGCACTGGGTGTAATCCTACTGTGTGTACAGTATGATTTTTCTTCCTGTTGTTCTGCCTATTGATACTGTATTGGGCTAGATCAGGTTCTCAATCAGTGATAGTGACAACTAGTATGTGTCCTCAGACTAATAATAATAAAAAAAAAACTTAAATTCATGCTTTGTATATTATTTTGCGTTGTTTAAAGTCTTATATCTTAGCAGGTTGTCGGTTCAAGTTAAGTGAGGCTGTGATATGTCCCCCCTCACTTTTAATAGTTTCAGGTTGATTTTTATCATAAAACCTTAGTGAACATTGTCCCCTTACTGTCCAGCTGCTTAAATCCAGAGGTAAGAGGATCTGAGTTGATTAAAAGGTTGATACACTCATCTGAGTCAACTTTAATTATTACTGTGCACTCAGAAATATGAGCTAATTGAGCTTTTTTTTATGCACAGTGTTTTGTTTTTCAGGCTATACCAGAGGCTGTCTTATCTTATTACCTCAAGAGAGGTAATAAGATTTGAGAGCTGCTATCATGCTCGCAACAGTTTTGTCCATGTGGATGTCTTAAAAATACTCTATCTTTGGAAATTAAACTTTATTATCTCCCAGTTCAATTACCTTAAATTCAAATTAATTCAGTTGAATTTCTCTTGTCTCTTCAGTGTGTCCGTGGATGTGGGATAACCTGACCTGCTGGCAGGCGGCCAATGTTGGCGAAGTTGTGGTGTTCAACTGTCAGGAGCTCTTCCATGACTTCATGGACCCTGTGGATGGTGAGAAGAACCAACAGATCAGCTGTGTATCTCATTAGATTTGATCTAATTTGTATTTTAAATTATTAATTCCATTCAGTTCAATTCAGCCTGAGGTATATTTTTAATTTTCAGAGTTGGGGAAGGTCAGTCGTAACTGCACCGAGGATGGTTGGTCTGAACCTTTCCCTCACTATGCGGATGTCTGCTTCTTCTATGACAACACCACTAAACCTGTACGACCTCCTTAACCAAGTCTAAATTTAATATTACATTTATCACACACACACATGACTAACTAATCTGTCTCCAACATTAGGACATGTACTACACCTCAGTCAAGGCCCTGTACACAGTTGGCTACAGCACATCGCTGGTGTCTCTGACTACAGCCATGGTCATTCTCTGCAGGTTCAGGTGAGCGTCACAAAGTCAGGTTTCTCATCATTGGTACATGGCTTGTTCTCCAAATTGTCTTTCATGTCGGTAAAAACTCAATTAAAATTTAGCCCGAGTGGGAATAAGAAAGAAAAACAGTGGGTGAGTGACAAAATCCATAAAAATGTTATTTTTGTTTTTTTACATCTGCATTATTTAATTTATTTTTCGGAGCTTTTAAGAGTGAAAACAAGATACGATTTTATATATTTTGTCTTTCTTCTCTCCAGGAAGCTCCACTGCACCAGGAACTTCATTCACATGAACCTGTTTGTGTCCTTCATCCTGAGAGCTATCTCAGTCTTCATCAAGGATGGGGTGCTGTACGCTCAGGAAGACAGTGACCACTGCTTCGAACACACAGTAAGTAATCTTTTTCATATACTGTGTGGTCACTCAGAAGACCTAATACACACGATCTGTAGCTCATAAATTACTTCCTCATGTTTTCCATCAACCACAAAGACCGTGACTGCTGCTTGTTTGGTTATTAATGAAAAAAATTATTTCCAATACCAAAGGCTAATTATTTAATTAATTTAAATTTGAAGCAGATAATTGCAAAATGAGGCCTTTATTATTCTAAATGGTCCCTGCTGCAGGTTTGAAGTCTGTATAAGATGTTTGCAGAGTTTTGGCAGTTGAAAAATGTTTTCAAGATAAATATTATTAATTACATATTGGTTAATCAGTTCCAGAGAGCATTATTAAAGGATTTCATCAACATGCAGCCACTCATTTTATAAAGGAAAGCATGCGTATAAAATGTGATCAAGCGTGTTCTGTTTGAGATATAAAGAGAAGTTCATAAACAGAGGACTTGAAACACTTCCACTCCTGTCTTTCCTGTTTGATATGCACCTTTGAAGGAACTTCAATCACATGCAAATGTTTACATAAAGCAAACATGCTATTAGATGACTAATACTCCCTGATTACAAATGCAGAACAAGCTCTTAGCCTTTGTCTGGTAACAACACATCGCTCAGTGTTGTTAAGCAGGCATGATAAATAAACCTAATTAGGTACGCTAATGGCTTCAGCAAGGCCAGTGGCAATCTTCTACTAGAGGCTCATTAACATATCAATGGTAACTTTGCCCTTTTTTTCAACCCAGCTGCTTTAACCTAAATCGCTTTGGGAATCACAGGTCACCATTATGGCACCGTGGTACAGTTCTGTAATTGGTTGACCCCTGTTAGAATATGGACTCTTTCATTGTTAACATGATGTCATTAAGTCCATCTGACATGTAGGTGGGTTCAATCCACATATAGATGCTAAATGCTAAATCTTGAGGGTAATTTCAAACCCCGTCACTGCAGTGACAACAATCTCTGTTTACACTGTGATTTACAGGAATTGAGGACGTATGTCACTCTGACATTTATTGTCTTGAGCTTTTAAAAGAGAGACTGATAATTAAACATGGATTTTACATTTTGAACACAATGCTTTTACTGAGGATAAAACAACCAAGAAAGCCTATTTCCCACCTGCACCAATAACATTTCCCTCTGCCTTTGCTCTACTAACACACCTCCCTTGTGTTTCCCTATGCAGGTGGCATGTAAAGCAGTGATGATTTTCTTTCATTACTGTGTCATGTCCAACTATTTCTGGCTGTTTATTGAAGGTCTTTATCTCTTCACTCTGTTGGTGGAGACTTTCTTTCCTGAAAGACGCTACTTCTACTGGTACACTATTATAGGATGGGGTGAGTAGTGATGGTGGAAAGTAGCAACTTCTTGTTCTGTTCTTAATGTGAATTAAATCATTTTTGCCACAATTTCAATTTTCAAAATGTAATTTACTTGTACCTTTTTTTCTGTGAATTTGATTTTTATTCTAATTTTTTTTTTATGTTTAGAGGAATAGGGAAAGGAATAGGAAATGATAGGACAATGGTAAATGCTGTTGTATTTTGAACAAAATATACAGTATATTCTGGATTCTCATCACATACAGTTTGTCTTTGTATTTGCCAAGACCTTTTAGATTTTGGCCAAACTTGCCAATAACTGTTTATTCAAATAACATAGTAAAATACAGCTGAGGTAAGATGAGACAAGGCAGCTTAATTTGTATAGCACATTTCAGCAACAAGGCATTTCAAAGTGCTAAGTTAAAAAAAAATATATTTTTTAAAAACAGCTAAACTAGAATAAGACAGATATGAAATACAAGAATAAAACTTACAGTGCAGTATAAGAATTGAACAAGTACTTAAAGAAAGGCAGCATAAAAAAGAAAGATCTTAAGCCTTGATTTAAAAGAACTGAGAGCTGCAGCGGACCTACAGTTTTCTGGGAGTTTGTTCTAGATATGTGGCGCATAAAAACTGAATGCTGCTTCTTCATGTTTAGTTCTGACTCTGGGGACAGAAAGCAGACCTGTCCCAGATGACCTGAGAGGTCTGGGTGGTAGTGTAGCCAAACAATTTAGCATTCTTCCTCTCCTGATTATGAAAACAGCTTGCAATAGTAATCTTTGCTGTGATTGATGAATACCCAACTGTGTAAACAGGTTCACAACCACAAAAAATATGATATATAATTGTTGAATGTTGGTATTTCCCAAAGTATGTTAGGACAAATGAGAAGTACTGTGATTATTATGACAAACGTACTGCCTTTTTTTCTCCAATGTATATGATTACTGTTATTACAGGAACTCCCACCATCTGTGTCACTGTCTGGGCAGTTCTGAGGCTCCACTTTCATGACACTGGGTATAACTACTCTTCCAACTTTAGATTCACTATTTGAAAGGGAATAAATGCATGTTTACTGTTAGCCATGTTGTTCATATCGTATAAGGCACTATAATCTACTGTATCAGAAAAGAGGCAGAATCCTTTGGGTTGCTAAGACACAGAAGTCCAAATTTTGTATGAAGATAACTCTCAATTTCCTCTTCATCTTGGCAACTATACAATTTAAGATGGGGATTTGCAATTTCAGGAATTTAGGTAAACAGATAAGGGAAATAACTCCCTTCACCACAGATAATTTATTTATGCTGACAATGTTTATAAAATCATTGAACAAATTTAATAAAATTGTTAACTGATGTGTTGCGTGGGATTAAGTAAGTAATTTTTGGGATGCAAATTAAACCTTCCAGTAGCCGTTTAACAAGCTTGTGTTCAGCTCATCTTTATTTTTTTTTATTTATTGTGCAAAATACATTAAACTACTAGTGTGTATAAGCACACAAACAGAATTCAGAATTATTGGACAGATTTTTCTAAGAAGGTTTAATTATAATTTTAGGCCTGCTTCCATTTTGAGTCGTCTACTCCCCTCTGACACTCCCCTCCACCCTTCTTATTCTGCAAATAGCCACTTGCTTGACATATTGTACTAAGTGTTAAGAGAAAAGGTTAATGATTATTGAAATGCACTGTTCTCCTCCTCCTCCTCCTCCTCCTCCTCTTCCTCCTCCAGATGCTGGGATACAAATGATAACACTGCCCTCTGGTGGGTGATCAAAGGACCTGTTGTGGCCTCCATTATGGTATGACGGATGCTAATTTGTTCATTCCAATTTTCTAATTTCTTATTTTCTTCACATATCCATTGCTTAACTGGCTGAAATGTAATGTAATTTTGGTTTTGTGTTGTTTTTTCACAGATCAACTTTGTCCTCTTCGTTGGAATAATCATCATCCTGGTGCAGAAGCTTCAGTCCCCTGATATCGGAGGAAACGAATCAAGTATTTATCTGTACGTTACAATAAGCAAATTCACTAACTCCAATGTTATGTAAAATTAAAAGTGGTGTGTGTGTGTGTGTGGGTGTATGTATGTGTGTGTGTGTGTGTGTGTGTGTGTGTGTGTGTGTGTGTGTGTGTGTGTGTGTGTGTGTGTGTGTGTGTGAGATGTGTCCCTAAAGATGTTGTCTTTGTTGTATTGTTGTGTTGTCTTTGTGCTGTGTAGCAGCTGTGCTCAGAAATGCTTCAGTGAGCCCACACAGGCTGTTCAGCATTCGTGCAGGATGTCAGAGTTATCCACCATCACACTGTAAGTGTGTGTATCTGTGTGTATTGTTTTTTTTTAATGATCTGGATTCTCAAATGCATACTCTCTCTCACACACATTTGTATTCTGTACTTGTGAGGACCCTCATTGATATAATGCATCCTCTATAGCCCATATAATCATCACAGCTACCACTTACCCTAAACCTAAACCTTACTCTAATCTGCACTTTAAAACTAAGTCTTAACCCCCAAACAGGCCTTAAAGGTCGAGACCAAAATGAGGCAGCCAAATTGTCCTTACAAAAACTAAAACTGGTCCTCACAAAGATATACACACAAGATTACACATTCACACATAATTTAATTAATCTGCTTGAAAATGTGAAAATCTGTAGGTTTTTAGATTTGGTTCTGAGTATAATTGGCTTTTTTCTGCTCTTCAAAAACAGCTGGCGGTCACTGGACTGCACTGTAAAAACTACCGTGTTGCACATTTGTGCGTGCCATTATTTTATTGTGTCATTTATTGTGTACTTCTGTGTTTTTCCATTCGTTATGTGTATGTCAGACACTATGTTTTACTGCATTATATGGACACAAATAAGATACGGATGCAAAAAATTCTCTATATGCAGTAGGCGATTTCTATTTTTAACGGGGATGGGGGGGGATGGAATGACCCAATAAACACTTCCTTTTTGACACCCCTACCCAAAATCCAAGACAAAACTGACGAGAGGAGACTGAGAACAAGTCGCAATTGCAAACCTTTCTGCTACTTCAGCACCACGGACAGCACCATTCATGAATCAATTCACAGCACAGTTAGGCCACTGATATTCCAAAGCCATGTTCGGGGCCATAGAATCCAACTTGCACAAACCTCAGTCAGATCAATGAGGCAGAGCTCTGCGTGGTTAACAAAGATTATGCGTTTTGGTCATTTTGCTAACAAATCGCCTATTGTCTATATGACTACAAGGATAGATTGTACATATCAACAGTTATATGTTTCTTGTCTCAGTCTCAATTTTGTAATTAGTACACTAAATCTAACTTCAGATTTAAAGAATAAAGATAATGCTGGTGATATTCTATATTTTTCCTATTGTCAACAAATCACATAAAAGACCAAAACCAACAACAATCAATCACTCTATACTTTCTGACTTCCCTATAACATCCCCATGTCCATTAGTTGTTTAAAAATGGGTAACAAATGCATAGTTGAAATTAAAAAAGAAAAGAAAAAGAAAACTCTAAGTCATTTTCTAAAAAAGCTGGGCACTGTAAACAAACAGGAGTAAATGGTGCATTTGTTGGGAACTATTTTCATTGGCTGACAGTTGCCCCCATTGCAACAGTGTAGTTCATTAATGTGTTTTTAATAGTTTTTGGACAACAATGGTGCTTTATTGCAGTAGTAGTAGAATAAGATATCAGGCTTTGGCTACTCAGGCAATACTTGTTTGTAGGATCGAATCATTGTTGGTTTTGGTCTTTTTATAACCTGGCTCCTCCAGATGGATTGCTTCGCATTTGCTCGGCATATCCATCCGGGAACTTTCCATTGGAGAACTTTTGGGAAGGGGCGAAAATACTGGTTAGCTGATTGGATAAACTATCTGTCTATAACCACCTTCATCACAACTAGCAGAGCCAGTTGATATATCAAACTCTTGCCGAAACCAGTCGGGAGAAGAGCAAAAACATATTTTCCTCCAAGAAAAGCTTCCAGTGCCGTTTTTTGCTCTTCTTTCAATGAAGGTTAAGGTTAGGGTTAGGTTCCATGGAGGCAGCGGTCGCAGCGCTGCCTGGAAGGAGTCGTTGGGGGCAAAAAACACCATCGAGCATCACTAACCTGACTCCGCCAGATAGCTCGCGAGATCAGGACGGTCTCAAGAGGCTAATTTTCTTCACGACTAAACCACCCTTGCAACTTTCGTCCACCGGCCTCAGCGTCAGGAAGTATCGCATGATATCAGGTCTCGCGATGTAACTAATTGCTTTAGGCACTGCACACATACACGCCCCCATACAGGAACTGGCTAACATGAACAAGGTAGCAAAGGAGTTTTTCACACTATCATCATGGCTGAGCCGGGAAAAAAGAAGCAGAAAGCAGGGAAAGCATTGTTGAAGGAACAGAGAAAGAGGAAACGGCAGACTGACCGAGCGAGTTTTTACACAGTGATGCCAAATATCTATTCCGAAGCTGTAGGGGGAGCTCTATAGAGAAACCTGCAAGCAAAAAGCAAGAAAACAGCGAAGAAATTACCAAAACTGCATAGTGCCCCTTTAAATGTAAACACTAAACATAATCATATAATTGTAACTGCTGCATTTTAATACATAGATGCATTGATTGAACTTGAAGATTAACAGGGATTCATTTATTTCTTTAATTTGTGGCTTGACTAAAAATGTAAGACTGTGTGTAAATGATTAGTTTACTATGCAACAGTAGTCAGAAAATGTGTCATAATTGTATTAGTAGCTCTGTTCTTGCATCAGGTCCAGCTGACCAGCAATAGTGACACATGACTTTGATTTGTGTTTGACTTACATTTCATTAAACTGTTTTTGTGTAGGCGTCTGGCGCGCTCCACCCTCCTGCTCATCCCCCTGTTTGGTATTCACTACACTGTGTTCGCCTTCTCACCTGAAGATGTCAGCAAGAGAGAGAGACTGGTCTTTGAGCTAGGACTGGGATCCTTCCAGGTGCGCTTTAACAGCTCAAAATACCAGATGATGAAGGAGAGAACATAATGATGATAATAAATCATCTGAGTATACAAAAGAAAAAGAGGCTCTTCAGGAGAGTGATGGTAATATTCAAACCTAGTTACTCACTATCCACAGCTATGCAGCAAGCTAAACACAATAAAAGTTGAAGGACAGCAGTTGGCCTTTGAAGTTTTTCCAAAAGCTGTTGTAAAACTATGAAGAAAACATTAGACAATAAATTCAGTGATAGTGATTACAAATCAAAAGAAGATGAGATATCACAAACAAAAATGAACTAATATTGCAATAACTGGATTAACAAAAGTATAGATTCGCTGTCTAGGGACATTGTGTCTTGTCCCAGGAAGAATCAAAGAACAAACCATCAAATGAATTACATGTCAAACATTCACTAGTTCCAGCTTCTCAAATATGAGAATTTGCTGCTTTTCTTTGTTATTTGACAGTAAACTGAATTTCTTTCGGTTTTGGACTGATGGTAAGACAAAATAAGCAATTTTAATCACTTTTGGGAAAATGTGATAGGATTTTTTAAATCAGTTCTTACATTTTATTTACAATATGATTCGTTGAGTAATTCATTTATAGATAATAAATATAGGCACAAACAAACTTAAGTTGCAGCCCTAAATGTTATGCTTTAATTTTTTATATGAAACATCTAAATCTTCTACTAAACATTTATAACTGCCTGAGGACACAGCTTTATACAAAAAAATAAAAAAATGCTAACATTTACCAACATGGGCAATGCAATCATTCTCCTCACCCTGTATTTCTGCCAATTTGTATGAATAAAATATTGGGTGTCGACCCTTCTGCAACCATAGAAAATGGCAAACAAATCTTTAGAGGGAAATACACTTCCTCCTGAACAGCAGATCCATAATCCTTTATAGAAAATGTTACAGACTGGTTGACATGATGTGCAGTTTACTGATGACACTTTACAATCCCTGGATACTGAAGTTGAAGTTTTTCAAACAGATACATCTTCAGAGCTATCAGCACACACTATTTTGTAGTATAGCTTTTAATAGAGATGACTGAACATTTGAAAGTGTGTCCTTCCTCACAATGATGCAGTGTTTTTTTATGAATTTTAATCTGTTTTTCTCTTATTTTTTGTCTCTTTTCTCCTCCTCAGGGCTTTGTTGTGGCTGTCCTCTACTGTTTCCTCAATGGCGAGGTAAACTTTGGTCCCTTTTCATGAACAGAAATGCTTTTAATGCTATTTTTGATGCACGTGAGCAAATTGTAGGATAAATGTCTCTAAATATAAAATATGTGGACTGATTATTACCCAAAACAGTAACACTTTACTATAAGCCCTCTATTTCTAAATGTATAATATATAAACATGTAATTAACACACTATAATTTAGATGTAAGCAAATTTAAGGATTTTTTAGGTGTTTAATTAGTGATTTGTCAACAATTAGCCAACAACTCCTATAAAGCAAATGTAACTGGCGTTAATGAATGATTGATAAAACACTATAACATAGCCATAATAATATTTAACAATATATAATTAAAATAAACTAGTGCAGTGCCCGTTGAAAATGTGCCTGTTTGGAACGGGCCGATTGCCTGGCCTGAGGTATTGCTGCTTGTAGAATTCATCAAAACCAAATTGTACCCCAAAAATGACTTACAGAAGGACCCCAAACCACTTCATATGCAACTCTACTGTATACCTTACTACTAACTTACTGACATTAGCCTCACCCGGCACGTTATGAGAGCTAATCAGCACATATCTGCGTTCATCAACCACCAGAACCGGACTGTGTGTGTGTGTGTGTGTGTGTGTGTGTGTGTGTGTGTGTGTGTGTGTGTGTGTGTGTGTGTGTGTGTGTGCAGAGAGAGAGAAAGAGAGAGAGAGAGAGAGAGAGAGAGAGAGAGAGAGAGAGAGAGAGAGAGATGTCTTGTGTTGTGTGATCATTAATGAATTTAACATTTCAGCAGAGGTGTTAATTTCCATACAGGTTTAGTGGCTTGACCATTAATGGTGAAGTAGGGGATTTGATTCGTGGGGGTATTTTGGCAACGGTAATGTTATTAGTCAGCAGTATAGGCTACTTAATTAATCCGGGTGAGTCTGATGAAAAGTGCTGTGTCTGCCCGGTTCAGCGCTGAGATTTTCTCGCACTGCACAGTGCTGTGAAGGAATAATCTCAGAGATTACGTTATATTCTGCCTCTGGTTAGAAGTGGTGAATGTAGGCTACAGCCCACAGAAATTGAAAGCGTAACTCTCGCCAAAATGCAACCTAGTATCTTTTTGTGAATGTACCCGAGTCAAACTTTTGTTTAAAAGCATATTTAGGATTTTAAGATTTACTGTATTCTCGTTTTTTGGTCAAATGGCCTTTTGAATGGGAGTGCTAGGGGCACTTTTATGCTAGCCTCAAAATAGCTATTTTTAAAACACTAAGAAGGCTCGACACAACATGAAACTTTGCTCCAAGTATCACCAGGGGCTCTACACCTTAACGAAAGCATTGACAACATTGTTTGTGTACACAGAGTTTACTAAAAAGAAAGGTTTTGAGCAACTCACGTAAGCAGTTGTTGTTTACGCTATCCGCCATTTTCCCAGTCCAAAATAGGCAATCTCCGAATGCGAATGAACGGACTCCATAGGAGGAAATGTCATTCTTATATAAGGCTCCTTTTTCAACTACAAGGTCAATATTGTGTTTCACTAACGACAAAACAACGAATTATCCGTGCATTTATATGCAACTAAGCTGGAGGAGCCTTCCATCTTTACTCTCCTCCCTCGACTATTTTTGACTGGCTCGATAGACGGCGACCGGAAGAACAGCTACAGTGAATTGCTCAAAACCTTTATTTTTAGTAAACTCTGTACACAAACAATGTTGTCAATGCTTTCGTTAAGGTGTAGAGCCCCTGGTGATACTTCGAGCAAAGTTTCATATTGTGTCGAGCCTTCTTAGTGTTTTAAAAATAGCTATTTTGAGGCTAGCATAAAAGTGTCCCTAGCACTCCCATTCAAAAGGCCATTTGACCGAAAAACAAAAATACGGTAAATCTTAAAAGTGACACTTCCGTCCTAATTATGCTTTTAAACGAAAGTTTGACTCGGGTACATTCACAAAAAGACCCTAGGTTGCATATTGGTGAGAGTTACTCTTTAATACTATATAGTGTCTGGCTTTTGGTTGATATTTAGTGTTGGCAAATGGCTTTTTGTTGAGTTTCCTCTTAAAATAGACATGGAAAGGCCTTTTTTTCACCAACCTTATTCCACACAACAGAACAAACATGTTCCTTTCAGCTATCCGCTCGTGCTCCAGGAAAATGAAGAAAAGTAAGTTTGGTGTATCCAGCAATCATGTAGCTAACTTCGGAAGCAGGAAAAGAATATATATATATATATATATATATATATATATATATATATATATATATATATATATATATATATATATAGACATAGAAAATAAATGTAAATTTGTGATAGTTAATAACAACCTGTGGGCCAAATCTGTCCTCCTGATGAAAACTTTATATCAAAACTTTGACATTATTTTTCACAAAATAACTGCAAGACTCTGACATTTGCTCTCAAATTAATTGAAAAAAAATAAAACAAAACATATTGAAAACATGCAGCACAGGTCTAACCTAATTGCTGACCTCTGATGTAAAATATGAAGACTTTTATATTATAGTTTATATTCTATAACCTTTACTGACTGTTACGAATGCTTCACAGGAATGATAAGTGTTGACAAATACATTTATACACACCTAATCTCTTAAACTATAACCCACTGGAGCTGGTACAGCTTAAAGTACATTAAAAAATGACCTTGTGAAGTTTCTCCCTGAAGGTGCAGTCGGAGATCAAGAGGAAATGGCGCAGCTGGACGGTGAACAGGTACTTTGCTGTGGACCTGAAGCAGCAAAGGCACCCTTCGTTGGCCAGCAGTGGAGTGAACGGCGGGACTCAGCTGTCGATCCTCAGCAAGAGCAGCTCACAGATTCGCATGTCCAGCCCACTGGCGGAGAATGTCAACATCAGCCTCCCAACCTGAGCGTCTGATTGGCAGGAGTCAACTTCAAGGTGCCGTTCCACTTATGTACATCCAGACCAACCAGAGCAGACCAAAGTGGCCCCTCATAACTCTTACATTCTATAGTTAGGCCTTCCGAAAATGAGATATTTCTGAAAACATTTACTGGAGATTCATTTGAGGTGCATAGCTGACTTTCATACTTTATAACTTCATTTGAATATACATGATAATTTGTTTGAGTATTTTAGACTCTGATTGTGATCTTTCCTGATTAATGATGCACTTGATATCTTAACTGACAAATTCCACTACATACATTAAAAAAGAGACATAATAGAAATTCCCTTTCTACCAATGTTATCTATTTTAAATTTTTTAAATAATATTGATGTGGAGTTGTTGCCAAAAACAGTACCAACTATAAAAAAAAGAAAACAGTAGTTAAACATCGAATGTAGGGGTCATATTTGGCTGTTCGTGTGTAAAGTAAATGTGCTTCAAAGTGCCATACAGGTTGCCTGACTGGATCCGATCTCTTTACAGTCCAAAGTTAAATAACAACCGTGTTCGCCTTGCTTGTACAAATGCACATGGTTTAAATGTTTCATCTTAAATTAAAAAAATTTCTACAATCAGCCGTAAGTACAGAGTATGTCAAAAGATAAATGGGGGGGGGGGGGGGGGGGGGGGGTGTGGACTCATGGACTTTGTAAATAGTTACTGTTGGTGTTAGGATCAGAATTTCTTTCTTTTGCATAACGCAGTATTGTAATGACCTTTTCAAACAAAAGGAACTGGAGCCCAAATCTGTAGATTTCATCACACATCCTGAGGACCCAGAAGATCCTTCCCCCTATATTCTGACCAAATTTTTTATATTAAATAAAAATACGCACAGTATATGAATGAACACAATGCCAATGAATGAGCACTGTAGGGCAGTGGTTTCCAACCTGAAGGTTCACAAGATTAATCTGAGGGATTGTGAAATGTCAGATACAAGTTAGAAAAGAAAACCAACATTTTTCAACATTAAATTGTGTTTATTTTAGCTTTTTTCGTGTAAAACGAGATACTTTGATGTCTCCAGGCTTCTAAAAATATTCAAACTAAAGCATCTGAGAAAGGAAAATCAGGCTTAGCTTGAAGTGATCACAACTCGTAAAAATGTGTGACTTTTGATGAGGGGTCGTGAGTTGACTTTGAATTGTTTTAAATGATCACAAGACAAACAATAGACCATCTGGCGATGGGATCACACCAGCCGCGAAGGCAAATCAGGCCAAGGGTGTAAATTGCGGGGGGGCAAGGCCCCTTCCCTACTTTCTATCCCCCTGATTCTGGTGCCCTTGCTCGGACCACACCCATCTTGGCAAGACACGCCCTGCGTAGCATTCAAGTGCAAGGATCGGCCAGGCGTCCATGCTCCCACATTCAGGTCCTGTCCCCAAACAAATTGGGCTGTCCTGACCCTAAACACTCGAGGTCAATGCCTACCCTCAACCATCTTGCCTAACCACTCAGATGCTACGCAGGTCGCGTCTTGCCAAGAACAGTGGGATTTATGATTTATCCTCACAGCTAGTGTCAGTAATTTCCTCCAGTTGATTTCCCTCTCACAGACTTCATGTAGACTGTGAACATAACATGTGCCATTTAGTGGAAGCTTTTACCCAAAGCTCCTCATAGTGCCATCAGTTTATATGTACAGCATTGTATTGTAGGCAGCAAAAATCAAACCCTCAACATGCTCTTAAACAATAGCAGGACTCTTTGTCTTTGTCCTCTTTTCTCTAAGCTTCAACCCATCGTGCCATAATAAATTGCTCTTCATTTAAAAAAAAGAACTAATGAATCATCTCCTACACTCATATTCCAAAGTGCCTATAGTCAGTCTCAAATAGTTATCACTTTTATTTCCAGTACATTAAACAGATATCTATCTAAAGTTGTAGTAAGTTATTTCCTGCAGAGAATGTACAGAGTGGTGTGTTTTTATTGTGGATTGTGGTGCAATTCTTCAAGTGAAAAGAGTCCTGCTTTATTTGTTTTTTAATCATGATGAGTTTGACAATAGTTGTGTAATAGCTCCACATAACTGCTATCATCTATTCAAGATAGTCCGTTTCAATTCAGCACCAACGTCAAACACATAAACAGCTTCAAAACAATATGTTGTAACGGTCAACACAAAATGCTTTAATGTGACAGCTCTTGACAATCGGAGAGTGTTGCCCATTTTCTCTTTCTGTCTTTTTTGTTTTTGCACAAACTAAGCTAACAAACAAACAATAACTGTCTGGTTGAGGAAGTCATTTAATAAGATGAAATGTGATGTGTACGATGTGTACAGGAGGATTTATTCACAATATTTACTCAAGATATTTATTTTTTGACTGTCATCTGAGCTGATTAAAAGAATGTAGTATCTTTAAACAATATATTGAATATTGTTGAACAGAAAAGGATGTATATTTATTTACCATAAACTGGTTCCATGTGAAATGACTCAATGCATAGTACACTTATGTCATTTAGTTGTATGCCTGATGTATGATTTCATTACATTGATTGATATTGACATTCTTGGTCAAAGTGCCATAAATGTAGTGACAACTGGTGAGATGTGTGGTATAATGTCTCATTTCTAATTTTAAAGAAAACTAAAAAACACTCACAGAAAATTGCTGTCCAAAACTGCAGAGGATATTGTGAGAAATAAAACAAATACATAAACTCTAAAAAGCGATATAAAACATACACACAACTGAGGAGATGCATCAGTTTTATGCATCTGCTTGGCTGCTTTTGGACAAAACGATGTGTGACAAGATACTATCGAGTGAACTAGAGCCAGCGGTTTAATTAGGAAGTGGAACAACTGCAACAGATAAAACACAAAGTGTGTATGAGGGTGGGATTAAAAACCACTCTGCTGCTGCTTACGTGTTCTATCACCAGCCGTCACTCTGAGTCTGAATCGGCTCAGATGGAAACGACCATGTCTAAAAGCTGTTACTGTCTGTAAAAGAAGAGTAGACAACTCCTTACTTTACTATGTATGTGCTGTATATTTGTTTACCACATGGTGGCAGCAAAGTCTTCGAATTTTTGTTTGACAGTTTTATAGAGAGGGGGAAGTTTGACTGGCATTGATTTGCTTTTTGAGCCTTGTACTTTGGATTTTGGATGAAATAAGGGTAGTGTGGGGCATTGAGGCACTTGAATGCCACATGCTTAACATTGTTCACATCTACGTTTTGTGATTTTTCTTTACACAAATCAACAAACAAGCCTACAAATTGGAATTTTCTAAATCCGCACTGATGCCCCCTCTAAATCCTAGAATTTTCTTCCTTCTCTCTTTAATTTCAAAACAAACTGTGAACTTACTGAGATGCGAGTAATAATTGAGAATTGGGGGCACCTTTAACTGCTATAATAAATGCAAGCTGTGTAATGTAATTTTTGCTAAAGCTGACCACACCTCTCTCCACCCATGCACCTCTTCTTATGGTTAGTTTAGCATTACGGTAACACACTAATCTTTATGTGTCAAAGAAAAGCACTTGACAAGTTTTCTCAAAGCAATAGTCTAACAATTTTGGAAATGTGTTCATTCACTTTCCTGCTGAAGTTTAGGTGAAAAGATTAATAACACTATAACTTATATATGACTAATAATCACTTAACTTCCTGTAAAACCACAACATGTATTTCTACTCTTCTGTTGTTGTGCAAATTAAACAAACAAGATGTAGGCCTAGGTCTAACTTGTCTATTAGTGTGTGTCCACTAGCTAGTATCTACTAGCTAGCTGTTTAATCTTAGCGACTATATATTGGCTAACTAATAGCTACATTATATCTAGATTATCACTAGCTAACTGCCCCCCCTAGATCTTACTCTCAGCAAGAAAGAGAACATTTCTTGTTTTTCCAAAAATGTCAAACTATTCCTTTAAAGGTAACTATTTTGTGTGTTTGTGTGTGTTCTATTGATTGCCAATGAATTTTTGAATGTACCGATGTTGCTCAGCTGCTCTTAAATGTCGCCTGCTATCAATTTGCCATGGTGTACAAATGATGTCTTTTCTTGATTATACAGTACACTGTAGATGTATATTTTTGGCACACAGGTCGGTGGACCTCTTGACGAAGACCTGTAATGTTTGTGACCGTGTTTTTGTACATTTATGTTAATGTAACAGTTTTTAGAGTGAGTATTTGAGTATGTTTGAAAGTTGGAGAGAGTGTATTCTGTACGCATGTGTATGTAATGACAAGCATAATTGAGGATCTAAGTAACTTAAATGTCAAAAGAATATCTATAAGACCTCATCCATATTATGTTCTACCTGTGACAGTGTGTCATGTGTAACATGCGTTCTGGTGTCCAAAATTCATGTCCCAGGTTGTGTAAATTTGACTGCAAAATAAATCTATCTGTGGTAAATTGTTGTATTTTGTGAAGATTTGCTTTATTTCGCTTAGCTATCCCATCCATTAAAATGGACAGTGTGCAGATTTGGCAGCAGATTTATGGGTACGTTGTTACTGTTTATCATAAGAGGAAATTATCTTTTGGCTAAATAAGATCCTTGTTTAAAACCAGTGAATTTAATGTAAGGAGAAGCGTAAGACAGACCAATTTGCTGCTTCTCTTTCCTATTTTTTATCCAAATCAAGGTGCATATAGTCTTGCAGTGGCAGACCTATCTCCACAGCCCTTTGGAGTAAGGTCTGGCTACACCACACATTCATTCTGGGATAGGAGAAAAAAACGCTTTGGGTTGTTTGCATTTCTTTAAACCAATCACAAGTGTCCGCTAAGCTCTGGACACAGCGACAGTGGCTCTGCAAAATGGTCTCGGAAAGAAACATGTTTTGGTGGAACATTTGCACCCTGCAAAAGAAAATGGCACATATAATATTAAATTAAATGAACTGTTCACACAATACAGTAATTTGAGCTATTTAAATTCAGTCCATATCAGTCCTGCACATATTTTCAGCCTGCATTGAAATAATGAAACTGCTTATGTTCAGTGCAACACAAAACAATTGAACAAGTTAACCTCATTTTACATAATTAAGCAAACACTCATTGTTTCCACAGCCGTCTCTACATAAACCTTCAACATTTGCTCATTTTTGTACTCCAAAATGTAAACAGAACCATGTAAAATCATCTTCCTGAAAGCTCCGGGCCACCTCTGTCTCTACTGTTGTCTTTCCACAGTGTCACCATGGCATCCTCACAAATCAAGAACCAGTGTGAGATGTGTGCTGTCATGGTCGTTGCTGCTGTTGACACTGATATACATTTTCTAAATCACTCACCAGTGTTTATTACGCTCCTCTCACAGAGGGGTTGTTGAATTAATTCCATCAGCAGATTGAGCTTTGCCTCTGATAGTTTCCTTGACATTCTCACATTCTCACAACAACTTGTATCTCATGGATGTTCTCTTAAAAATCATACTGAAGAGATGTTGCCACTAGAAGGAGGCCGTCCGAGCCCCCCGCGGGCTCGAACTGTGATTTGAGTGATACTTCGCTTGGCTGGGGTGAGATGATTTTGATTTTGACACTTCCACAGCCATCTCCGCAGCTCTGTTTGGACCTGTAGACAAACGCATGCATGTAGAGCTGTACTGTAAGAAGAAATAGTCTAACTAGTTTTGTTAAAGCAATTCTGTGTACAATGTACAATTGAGCCCAGTGGCAGTATCAGAAAAAAAACACTGCAGCAGATAATGTAGCATTACCAACTTGCAGAAAGGCACAGATATTACAGCTTTATGTAGTTTGTTCTTGTCTCTTTCTGTCTGTCTATGATGTATGTTTGCAGGACTTTTGTACGACAACATTGTACCTACATTCACTTACCTCTCCGTTCATGAAACAGTAAAGTAGTGCCACCACAAAACCCTGCAACACAAGAGAAATGGTGACTGTTTTCAAAGCATAACACTACAGTCATATATTGTATGCACACTCCACTTAAATCACTACAGTTAGTGCTGATAGTATGTATAGTCAGCCTCAAACATAAGAGAAAAAAGGTATAGCTCTTGGGTGTAAATATCTCAAATAATGTGATTTTGGAAAATCAGTCTCAGATTTGGAATGATTTTAAGCTTTAACAAAATTGTTCAGGCCATAAGATGTTCCTTAATTTTACACACACTTCAAGTGACAAATAAAACAGTTGAAAGTTTTAAAATGTAAGTTTCCCTACATCACTACATTTCACAGATAAATATTTTGGTTAATCTTTTAGTTGCATCAATTTTATATAGTATGTCTGGCTATCAGAATTGCCAGCCCACACTTAATAGCCCATTTTAGTCAATGTGTAGAGATCAAGATATGACCTTTCTCTTATACAAATGAATCATCATCGCGATGAGTCATGAATACAGAAATATTACTAGCCTTAAGAGGTGTTCCAAATTCTATTGAAACTCTAACATCCTTGGTTATAGTTTGGTCATTCCTCATCAATCCCTCCCATTATTTCCTGTCATCTCTCGACTGTCACATGTTAATAAAGGCATACAAATGTACCAAATTAAAGGTAAAGTGTTAAAGATTATGTTAACAAAAGAGATTGAATTCCAGGAAATGGCTTCCTGGGACACTTAAATAGAACAGAGTTATTAGTAACACCTGTGCTTTTCCTTCTATCAAGTCAAATATCTGTTGTGAATAAGGATTCTTTGAGAGCATCTTACTGCAAGCAGTTTATATTTGCTAACTTTTTTGTGATTTGTCTTAATTTAGTCTTTAAGTCTGGTCTTTGTGTTGTGCTCCCTCTCTTTTGTTTTATACCTGAAAGGATCCCAGCCCCAGCTCGATGTAGAGTCTGGCTGCCACTCCAGTGTTCTCAGGCAGGAACGCAAATACTGTGTAGTGCATCCCAAATAGAGGGATGAGGAACAGGGTGGATTTAGCCAGCCTCCTGAGGGAAACAAACCAAGAGGAGTGAAAGAAAGAAGAAAGACATCAGTCCAGGTAATGTAAAGGCACAACCTCGGGCTAATCCGTGTTAAAGGCCCTGAAAACACATTTTCTTAATCTTCCTCTGAGCGATGGGTCTTTCAAAAACACATAATCTTCTGTCTGTTTCACATTAGAGATTTCTGTATTTTTGTTTTGTTTCATCTTTGCTCTTTTTAGTCTTACAAAGTAGGTGGGGATCCTTTGAAACAGATGATGTCACATACTCCCATCCACCAATCAGGATGAAGCCACTTTGATTGATTGTCCTAGATTTGTTTGCTAATGTCGCCTTACCAATGTCAATCAACTCAGCAAATTAACTGAGTGTTTCAAATTTAGACTCTTGAGAAATAATAACTAATAATATTTTGTTTACTCTGACTTTAATTGTTGCTTCTTAATGTTTAATGTTAAAGAGACATTTTGAAAGTTTTCAGGTGCCTTTAAAGTAAGATGATCATCTCAACAACAAAAATTTGAATATGTACTAATAATGGCTTTTCACAGTTTGTTGCACAGTCACCTTTATCGGTGTCAGTCTAATCAGTGTTTCAGTTTTAAATGCCAGAATGCATTATTACACCAAGTTTCATCAAAGGTAGACCGGATTTGACAAATATCAAATCCTCACTAAACAAACCGACCTTTAAAACAACACCACCATCAGTGGAATAGATTAAAATGTCAAAATACAAAACCCTGATGCATTGTGCTCAAAGTTAGTTCAAATCAGATTAGTGATGACTGAGTATTGTGTAAATGTTGTTCTTTAATTGTGGTGAAATAAGATTATTGCACCACCTCTGCACTATTATACATTCCACAAAAATTACAAAATCACAACTACCCCTGATTAGTACCCCTGTCTTATTCTCTTAATCCTGTTTTTCTCATGTTTATTCTTTAATGTCACAAATACGATAAAACTAGCTGGGCAGTTGGCACATATCTACTGATCTAGTCTCACAGCCAATTCAAAAAAGAATCTATCACAGATCAATCAGTTAATTTAACCACAATAGAGATGTCTGCAAATGGTCTTTTTCTCTTGTGATTATATTATATTAAAAGCTGTCACAAGGACGTGACAATAGTTATTTGAATGTCCTTAATAACAAAAATAATCTCTCCGATCAGAAATAACATCACCGCATTGGCTGCTGGAAGATTAAAGACTTTAAAAAAAGAAGGAAATAAAAAAAGTTTGGATTAGGCTCAGGCCTTTAATAGGATTGTGTTTGTCTTTTGTCACACCTGGGATCCGTCTGGATCAGATTCAAGTTTGTAAGAGATGAAGCTTTTGAAAGTGTAAAACATTCATTGAACTGGTGGAACCTTCCTGTCGCACTGCGATGCAGCAGACATCTATTTCTGGTATCTGGTTATATTTCTATGTGCTGCTCTCATTGTAAATAAATTCAGCTGAGCTGGAATCTGAACCAACCAAATTTTAAAAGGAAGATAGGATTCACTCCAGTACTCAGTCCCCTTTACACCCCCACTCCGACACCCCTGATTACAAATCATCCTGAGGTGGAATTAAGTGTCGGTACAGAATCGCATGGAAATCCAACCAATAGACTTTTTCATAGCAAACTATTTTGTCATAGTAGAAAAAGCACAGATGCTACTAATAACAATAATGATGGCTTTGTTTTATTCAAGTGTCCCTGTACAGTTAACAGTGTGTCAGCATGTAAAATAACAGGACCCTGAAACTGTAGCAGCTTAATGGAATTCAGCCATCATTCATTTTATTTTATGTTTTTCAATTTATTTTATTATTTACACCTGTGCTTTTCCAACTGTGACATTCAAACTTACATTTCACTTTAAACCAGAAATATTAACCTCATGATGGCGTTAAAGAAAAAGTCCTCTAAGGTCAAATGATCACATTCATTCCTACATTTTTGGAAGAACACAATTATTTCGTAATATTACTGAATATTTTGTCTGTGAGAACTTGGTTTCAATATTTACACCTATTCTTGCGAGGTGCTGACATAAAAAAAAAGGTGAAAGCCATGCAGTTACATAATCCCATTTTGATAAAAAACCCAAAATAAAAAATTGCATCAGAGTTATGAATGCGCAGCTTTTCCAACATATTTTAACTAGAAGATTAAATCTTTCACTTTTGGTCACTTTGTGTTTTTTACAGTTAAAAACTGTACTGTAACTGAACTTTACAGATTATTATAATTACTTTATAAAAAAAAAAAAAAAAGAGCCTTACTTACAAAATGTTGCCATAATCAATACGCACCTCATAAAAAATCTTATATCTTATTAAATTATTATTATGTAATGTGTGATTTATCAGTTAGCGGCATTATGCAATACAAACCACCACTATTGTAAACTCCACACATAATTTAATTCTTGAATATAAAACTGTTATTTATCTTTTGTTTTGTTCTGTTATTTCTCATCAGGTAAGATATTAAAATCCTCTTACTTCCTAAATAGTTAAATGCCAGAGAGAACTGGAGGCAAATTAAAATGGAACGTCACATACAGTATGAAGCATTTTGTCAAATTCAGGGAGCTCTGAAGTCAAGCCTGCGTTAGCTGAGTGGTATCAGCTGCTTCTTTCATTCATTTATTACAATCAGTGGTCCTTTAATCAGCTGTTTGGATGTTACCTCCCAGCAGGCAGCCAATGTCATTATTAGGTGTACAAGGCAGCCTTTATAGCCTGACAAGTCTAGTTAGTTGCTCTGCTCTTGTCAACACTGTTGCAGCTCCCTCCATCACCCCAAACTCTTCTTACCACTCTATTGTGTTGAAGCATTTGGTATTGCTTTACTGAGATATAATGTTCATCAATGTGTTGGTTAAGAGGGAAAGTTCTCCCAGCAGAGTCCTTGTTGCTGCTCGGATCTTTGAGAGTGACTTTTCCACCAAACCTAGCTGTGAAACCATGTTAAAGTTCAATTTCCATGTGTGAGTGTCTCTGGAGGAACTCTGAATATGGTTTAGTTTTTTAAGAGGGACAGTTTTTAAGGTCTTGGTCCAGTTGTGTTAGTAAGTTGTGACTCACATAAAGTGTCTGGTGTCATTGTTCCCGGCCATCGCTGAAGATTTAAGCTTTTGAACCAGGATCCGGATCACGTTGACGAAGATGACTATGTTGACCTGATAGAAACACATGCACACGTATGCACAATTATCCAAATAACAAAATCCACAGTGAGTGAGAGAAAAAAAAACACCCAATATTTCAGTGCTACTACAGCTGCGAAAATCTGCCAGCGACAGTCAACTGAATGAAGTAAGCTTTGTTTTAAAAATTACTATTAATTTTACCTACTCTTGTGGTATCCTAGCTATAATGACTTACTAGAAATACAAACCTGTAAAATATATTGTTAATACTTACCGATTACAAATAATGTTACATTTCCATACCTTGTTTAAGACTCAAGTAGAATGTAGCTATTAATAATAAACATTTCAGTAGGAGGCACTACTTGTTCAGA
The DNA here is from genome assembly GCA_023566125.1 of Zingel zingel. Lineage (NCBI taxonomy): Eukaryota > Metazoa > Chordata > Actinopteri > Perciformes > Percidae > Zingel > Zingel zingel. The sequence goes on from CM042324.1 coordinate 17,386,862, forward strand.
GAGAGAGAGTATGTTCAGCATACAGGATGCTAACTCTGTGTCAGACCGAAAAAGGGAATAATGCTAGCCGGAGACATGTGAGAGTAACTTGTAAATATGTCATGCCAAACAGTTAAGTAAAGCCTTTAAAAATATTTGGATGTTATGAACATTCCACTCTTCTCCAACACTCTTATCATTGTAAACTGCATGAACGCGAGAATGGAGATTTCAACAGACGTAGCAACTGTAACTGAGAGGAACGGAGCTTAGCAGACAGGGATTTAGTAGAGGTACAGTTTCACTTACCAGCAGCGTGGCTGTTATTGGTCCTTTGATAATCCACCAAATAAGAACATTGTCTGTGTCATCCCAGCAACTACAATTACAAATTCAATTCATTGAAATCATGTTACACTTAAATCAGACACTGCAATAATTACTACTACTACTACTACTGTTTAACATGCATTGGTACAATGTTATCATAGCAGTGAATTATGAGAAAATATAGTTATGTGTTAACTCGTACCCTCTGTCATCATAGAATAATCTGGTCAACACCCAAAGTATAAGAGCTGTTGATGGGAGCCCTGCAATGTAAAAACAGAGATTAATTATTAATACATTGTGTATGTGTCAAGTAAAATTCATCTGAACGACACTCGAGCCCCAACTATATGTGTTGTATGTATTTGTAATTAAAATGATCAGAGGCATATAAAACATTATGAATTAAATGTATCTGTCTCCCACTTGAATCTTCATGCCAGAAGAAGAAACAGACACAGGATAAAAGCAGGAGTCGGAGAGAGAGCAAGATGGTACAAATAGGAAAGAAGCTGATAAAACACATAAGAGCCACTCTGAATACTGGGTGAGCACCACATCAAACACACACCCTGGGTTCCTTGTCAGATTGTAAAACCACAAATACTGGGGAAAAAGGTATTTAGGTCTATATTTCCCTTTGCAACAAGTGCATAGTTTCAATCAGTTTGAATCAGGTTTGAATGTGTTTTGTTAGGTTCATATGGTTGAATGGAGAATATGTCATGTATCATCATAACTATAACCACTGTCTCTTACAATAAGCAGATTGGAGTACAAAAAGCCCAGCATGACCTGGAGAATTTTTTTTTGAATTGTTGGTTCTGTTGGCTAAAACTTTAAGAAACTCCTGCTCCTCACTAAAGAAAACCAGCTTCTGTCTCCACAACATATTAACAGCTATATGCCTTCACTGCCTAACAAAACACAGCCGGTAGTCGCTCAATTGTATTGTAACGTTGTGGTAACAGGAACGAAATGATACAGGCTGTGGAACGTCAGCACTTGAGACTACCATCTTAAACAGGGAAATGGGAAAACCATGGAAATCTGTTGACTGAGGATACACAATAACACAAAGGGAAAGCACTCAAAACATCGGTAGAGAGCTTAGTGCAGTGCAGCAAAAGATAAGAGAAATCAAAGGGAGAGCCAAGGAAACACAGGAACAGCTATTGTGTAAATAAAATGTTGCCAGGTTTGTGGAACTGAATTATTGTCTGGAAATAGATTTCCAACAACCCAAATGTGAATATATTGTGTAATAACAAGACAAAGACAGCAAGAAAACCTTCCACTATCACTCAATGTGCACAACACCTCAAACAACGGGCTCTGGAATGAGCAGCTGAATCACTTTCTCCTCTCTGACACAGTCTCAAGTGTCTATGTTGAGCTTCACAAAGGACTGTTGTACTGGATAATATGTCATCATGTGTTTTGTTATTTATTAGGATGAGTGTGCTGTCGAAACTAAACCAGCCAACCACATGGTTTAGTTACAAAGAAGCATAGTGAAAAAAATGACTCGGCAAAGCTAGCTAATGAACTATCAGAATCTTCTTTACATCATCAATGCTGTGCGTAGGGCCTTGTCGTGGTGTTTTCAGACTGTGTAAATAACACAGCCTACATATGTCAAGGAGCCAGGTCAGCTTAGCTCCCCCCAAAAAGATGTGAGCCTAGAAAAACTGACCTGTCAATAATGTGTGTAATATGATTGATCTGATCATGTTCATGACGTATCATGGTTCATGGGCTCAGTGATTGTGGAGTGCACCTCCTGCTTACTCATTGAGTTCAGCAGACCCTCTCATCATTTCTGCTGTGCATTTAAGCTGATTATAACCTCTGTCCATCAGCATGCAGTGAAGACTACTACTGCCTGTCACAATCACACACCTTTGTGAAGCAGGTTTCTCTTTTGTGTCAGCCACAAAAGCAGGGAGAGTGCAGGGACAGAGGGGTTGTTTCTGGTCTGCCTGACTCATTAATACTTTATCTGACTGTGATTGTGCAAGTTAGAATCTATGGCCCGACCATGGCAGTGGAATATCAGTGGCCTAACTATGCTGTGTATGGATAAATCCATGACGCAGTGGTGCTGAAGTAGCATACAGATGGCCCTTCTGTCAGTTTTGTCTCTCTACAGTATAAAATTATCTCAACTATTTGGGGGGTTAGGGGGTCAAACCAAAAGAGTCGTTCATGTTTCGCAAACAAATCACCTACTGTATATATGTGAATTTTATGTGTATGTAGCTATCCAACCATCACTTGATTGTTAGTCTGTCATGGGCTTGCACATCCTCAGACTACCTCTTCAGTCATCTCTACTCACCCCATCCAATCAGGATGTACCACCAGAAGTATTTCCTCTGAGAGACGAAGGACAGGGCCAGCAGGGTCTGTAGATACATGCCCTCCACCAGCAACCAGAAGTAATTGGCCAGGATGCTGAACTGGAAGAAAGCTACGGCTGACTTGCACGCTGTCTAGAGAGGGCACAGCGAAGTAAAATTAGTACTGGTCTGGATGTGTCATTTTGTAACACAAGGCAGTACAGTAGAATATGAAAGTAGTTTCAATGCTGTCTGTACTGCAGCAAAGGCATTAATAATACCCTTTAATAATATACTACATCTAACACATCATCTTCATATTCCGTTATTATATTATGAATACACTAGGCACTATGACATGTGTAACCGTTTAGTCAGTGTACAAGTTATGGCAAAAAATTGTGATTGTTGTTAAGACAAAATCAGAAAGCTAATGCATCAAGGACAAACAAATTCCTTTGTATAAGAGCTCAAATGTTTTGCTGCAAATTCTTTCATACAAGTACTACAACTACTACTACTACTACTACTACTACTACTACTCAACTCTACACATTCAGCAGAAAAGGATGACACTTAATCTGCCTGTTTTGATTCACTGTTTCCATCAGCATCTCTGGTCCTTTCAGGGAGGTTTAACCAACTTAAAAGCAAAGCCTTCCAAGTCCAGGCCATTATTGCATGTATTCTTCATACATTTACATAATTCAGTAATAAAATATCCTTCAACAAAGCACTGTCAGATCTACTCTAAAGAGAAAATATAATTGAAGAGACATCCTGGTGGAATTCCTCGGTTGGTTATTGATTGAAGCAGTTTTCACCACAGTGCAAAATATTGGATTCATTATGTATTCCATATATTTGTGTTTTTGTAGTCATTGGTAACACTGTCCACTTAACAACCACTCAGTTCTTTGTGTTTAAACTATTTTGTTCCTGAAAGAATTCATCAATCTTGTCGACTGAAGGGATTTCGCTGAGAAACGACAGCTGCTATTCATCACTTCTTCCACTTTTTCACTCTCTTTCTTCTAAATTTCTTTTTTTCTTTTCTTTGTTAATTCAATCATACACATGCACATGCACATGTGGGAATTTGCTTCACGATGGAAATAGTATTGGCTAATAAGCGTGCTCACCGTGGACACAGAGCAGTGATCCAGGGTCTCATCAGCAAACAGAACGGTGTCTTTAATGAAAACAGCGCTGGCTCTCAGGACGAAGGAAGAGAACAGGTTGATGTGGATGTAGTTTCTGGTGCAGTGGAACTTCCTGAAAGAAGCACCAATTCACATGTACACAACCAGTACTACTAATAGATTCCCAAACATCTATATAACAAAGGCTTTACTGGGGCCTTTACTGATCTAACAGTCGATCATCTGAATTGTATCTGTTGGAACATGTTAGAGTTATATATACTCATCCTTAAAATTGCTTTTTAAATCTTCTTCACCACCACTCTAAACACTCCAGTTTAGGATCTTAACTACCTAAATGTTGTGTGGGTGAGCATCTAGGTTGTTATCCCTTATTGTTTGTGTGTATCTGCGACTGTGTGTGCTGCTCTGGTCTTACCTGAAGGCTGTGAACACCACTATGGCTGTAATGAGGGAGATGAGTGAGGTGGCGTAGCCCACAGTGTAAACCTGTCTGAATGTAGAGAGGTAACTCGTCTGCAAAGAGTGAAACAGACAGTGAGTAAATTGTGATGCTGTCAATTGTATGAATGGGAAATTACTCGATAAGTGGAATGTCACAAGTCTGACAGATAGAAATGCAGTGGTGGAAAGTAACTAAGAACATTTACTTAAGGACAGTACTTAGGTACAATTTTGAGGTACTTTTCTCCTACTTTATACTTTTACTCCACTGCACTTCAGAGGGAAATATTGTATTTTTTACATTTATTTGATAACTTTAGTTGCTAGTTACTTTGCAAATTCAGATTAATAATACAATACAGCATTAAGAAAATATGTAATTTGTTTTGTTTGGACCAAAAATATCACAAATGCATGATGTCTTTGCACTAAACATAAGAGAGAGAGAATACTAATTCAGTTAGAGTTTTTTTTCTGACCGATAACCGACCCTCGTTAACCAATCATTAACTGTTAACTGACAAGCAGGCAACAGAGTCCCACGATGTTCCGTGCATTGTCGTGGACACATGCAGCCACTTTCCTGGAACCGCTTGCGTGACCACACGAGTCCACAGCGGTTCGCGGCATGTATGTCTGAGCCTGTCTCCACTGCATTCACCGGCGAGGTTGTCTGCTGTGTCTTTGCCTGGCATACTCTGGCATAGACTGTGTGTAGAATGGCCAATTTAACCCGCCAGTCCTCATTGATATAGTGACATGTGTCACGTAGCTCTCTGTTGTAAGCACCATCCAGCAGGGAGCCACGAGCAGAAAAAAAAGAGCAGCTTAAAACACAACTTGCTAGCTAGCAAGTTGACTAGCAGTTAAGAAATAGATTGTATAGCCTAAAAAAAAGTTTTTTAATAACTTTAATTTTACTTTTTATAATATTGTTTTTAACTATAGTATTAATCAGTCATAATTCTTATTGTTGGTTAACGGTTAAACGGTTAATCATAACATCCCTAGCAGAAACATGAAGAAGCTTAACTGATTGACATGATTACAGCATTTGTGTATACCTCAGATTCAGGCTCACTGTTGTCACTGAAAGCACAGGCCTCGTCGTAGGGTGGATACATTTCTGACCAGCCATCCCCCGTACAGTTCCTGTAAACATACCCTGATGTGGGAGCAGACAGAAGGGAGACAAGATGGGCTTCAAACTGGTTTTAAGCAATTCAAACATTGTGAATATTTTCACAATACATCATACAATCTATTCAGGAGCTCAACCATTTTATTATTCTTTAATTTCTGTGGCTTCATTTTGTCTGAGCTTGAACTTCTTTTAACATGTAGTTTAAATGAATTGTGCTGTGAAATGATGTAGAGAATGGCATAAAATGCAAGAGACCAGTAGCGGAAAATAACTAAGTACATTTACACTAGTACTGTATAATTTTGAGGAACTTCTACTTTACTTGAGTATACTTGTATGCTACTTTTATTCCACTATAATTACAAACGTATGATTAGATTGAGAAACATGGCAGTATACATTTGTTACAATTAGCCATATAAATCAAAGCTGTATATGTCCTAGAATCCTGTAGCCACTGACAACGCCGCTAGGAAAGATCATTCTAAAAAAAAAACTTAAAAAGCTGATTTTATTGCTTCAAACTGCATTCTTTTCAAGTTTGTGAGCGTAAGAAATGGAATTCTGAAATCAAATCAAATATCTCATATTTTAAATGTTGTAATGTAAGCTACTTTGCAATGGAAAGTTGTCATTCTTGTGCACATTTGGACCGCTACACATTTCCTCTCTTGGACCATTTCCCTCCATTAGTGCTTTCAGTCAGAAAACATTTGATTCTTTTATGTTCAAGCCTACTGACATTTTAGTTCTGGTTAATGTCCATTTGAAAACAGCAGGTGTCGGGAGAAGGTTGTCAGCTGGATCGCTCTCTGCACTGCTGCGTTTGTGGGATTGTACATCGAAATGTGTGTGCCACAGATGTGTGTGCGCATGCAGGAATCAGCTGGACTGTTTGAATAAAGACACAGAAATGCATTGCAGCAGGGTTTTTTTCTCTATTCCCTTTGAGCTAAGCAAACAGGAACTAAAGCTGCTAACTGCACCGCTCAAAGATTCTGCTTGAGTGATATGCAATTCAGATAATAATGAGTCATGATTTGCATCAAGTTAAGAAAGCAAAGAACATTATTCCTTAATGACCCTGACCTTACCACCTTTAATGAAGTAATGACAATCATATCAAGACAAAAGGGTACAAACAGTCCCCATTTTTTGGAAGACAAAGGTTTCCATTTTTTTTTTTTTTTAAATACAATCTGTCCTATAAACACTATTTTGGAATGCAAATGATTAATACTTGTTTAAAATGTACTCATTACATAACACATAATTATAACCAATCGTTATTAGGAGGTTATGTTTTTGGTTTGTTTGTCAGCAGGATTACAGAAAAACTACTGGCCTGATTTTTTATGAAACTTTGTGGAAGGGTGTAGCATGGGCCAAGAAAGAACCCATTTTTTTGGGGGGAGGAAACACAAATTCTTTTTCACTTTCTTTAACATTGCAAGATAGAGCATGGCCTTGGCAGAGGTCTGCACTCTCCAAGTGCCCTTCTAGTTTTAAAAGTAACTGTTTCAAAAAGGATATTACCTCGAAATATAAAACCTTCAACTTAAAAATCGACAACAATTTTACTCTCATGACTATATTATTGTAACTTCAGAATATGTCTATCTTGCTGTCATCAGCACCATCTTAAACACAAATCCTTCAACAGCCCAAGTGAAGTCTGTGACATGTGAACCCTGCAGACAAGATTCAACGTAATTTCTTCTGCCAGAAACCTTCCAAAAAACACTTCTTGTCAACAAGCATACATGAATAATTCACACTGTGCTTCTTCATCACAGCGACTCCAGCCTGCATTAGTGTTGCAGATGATAAATATTTAGTAGTGGAGCTACTACCCCTTTACCTTCTGTATTTTAACTACCCTATTGATATACATGACTGGAATTGAGTTATTCTTTTCTGTGTTTCTTAAGTTTTTGATTAACATGGTAACCAACCTTGATTGCTGGAGAAATGCTGGAAGACGAAAGAGCATGATATGTTCACCACCTGCCCAACTTCAGCTCTCAGCCAGCAGCCGAGCTCATCCCACTCTGTGTTACATCCTGCAAATACAGACAGAGGGAGGAGCACAGTCAGTCAATAATTATAAACAATAATAATGAAAACTTTATTTATGCAGCAGAGTTACAAAGTAAATCAGGATTAAAACATTCCAGGGCTGCAATGAGGCATATGTATTGTATATGTGCATAATGTCTTGTGCTTTTTTTCATAACAAATTCCTGAAGTTCATGTTTTCTGTCAGTCCCATGTCATCACATTACTATCAGTTGAGCTGTTCTGTCTGCTGGACTGAAGCCGTCACCCACATTTCTTCAGAAGTCAACATGGCCACATGAAAACAAGAGATATCATCTAATGTTCTCAGTTCTACAGGGCCCAGACAGTGAAGCTTATGGCAAGTTTATCCAGTCTGAAATACTTTAATGTTTTCTTAAAATGTTGTGTTTTGATGTCTAAAATTAGCACTGTCGGTCCACCACTTTGATTCCTGACAAAAATATTATAACTATTTTATGAATTGCTGTAAACTTTTGTACAGATATTTGTGGTTCCCAGAGGATGACTCCTAAAGACTTTGGTGAGGTTGACATTAGTGGTTTTGAGTGAAATCTCAACTCAATCATCAACTATTGAATGGATTGCCATGGAAATTATGTCAGACATTCATATCTCCCTAGGCAGATACCTGATACCCAGTGTTGTAGTCAAGACCACCTAAACCGAGACCAAGTCATTACCAAGACCAGAGTGTATCGAGACCGAAAACAAGACCAAGACTTTGAGGGGTTGAGACTGAGACAAGACCGAGACCAGACCAAACAACTTAAAGATACAGTAAATACACAACTAGCTAATTTTTATAGCTAATATTCGCTCAATCACTTTGGGTGAGGGGTGAAGAGATTCTGGAGAGTTTTGGCACAGAGGTAGATCGATAACCTTAGCTAGCTAGTTCCACTAGCATCACACTTAGCTTAGCTTACCTTTCTTTATGCTTCCTTACTAAGTGCAGATAGCTGCTGGTGGTCCCAGCTGCGTCGGTTAGCATTACATGGCAGAATTTACATACTGCTGTGTTTTCTTTTAGATGTTGTTTTGCAAATAAACTCTTTAAAAAAATATAATAAATAAAATGTATTAAATAAAACATTTTCCAATCACAACAATGATGTTAACACATAAATCAGACAATACACAGGCAATTTAGTGATATCCCTGAAGTTATGGTCTTGACCGGTCTAGAAATGAAATCCAGAGTTCTCTTTATCCGAAACCGAGACAAGACCGAGTAAAAATGTGGTCCACCTGCTGTAAACTCTTAGTCTTGTTTGAGGGGTTGTATGTTTCGGGTTTTCTGCAAGTGTGTCTTTTGAAACAGGACAACCCCTGGATAAATGGAAAATTATTTTCTGCTTATAATAAGGAGCAGCCAGTTCATGCATTCAAGATAAGCGGCTTAAAAAGACAATTTCTTTTCTTACAGTATGGCACCATTATTTTGTGCATTTAAATGTAACCAAATCTCACTAAGTAAAAGAAGATTCAGTACTATTTACGCAAAAGTCAAATGCATCTTATATTGTTCCTGTCTGATGAGTTTTAAAATGTCCTGCAAAAGAATGATGAATTTCTCACAGCATCACAGACTCCCTGCTGTTACATTTATTGAGAAAAGACTTGAAACATTGGCCCTTAATTTGCAGAAATCCACCCACACTAACTACAGAGACTACAGTACATACAGGTGACCTGATTACCTAGTTACATACTTCTTCTCATGTAACCAAAAAAGGATATTTGTATTAAACATGCATGGCCTAATACATCTATATCAGCTGACAGGTCTTATCCACAGTTCTTGCATCGCTGAGGTTTTTCTGTCTATTGTCCTAAATTTCCCATATTCTAGATAAACCTGGGATTGCTTACCGGTACTGTATATAATGGACTAATTTGCATATCAATGAGGACATGGCCTCAGCAGGCGAGGTGACGGGTTTGACAGGACTGAACAAATGAATGGACGGAGTAACTCTCCACTCTGATACATATCATTGTGATAAACGTGGTGTGTGGTGCTGCAAATATCTGCAGCCATCATCCACAGCGGGTAAATGTCAACAGCAGTGACAAATGAATTATCCCCAAGGCTGAAGTGAGACCAAAGTAAATGTCAAATACATTTTCAGTCAGAAATCTCTTCTGTAAAAAAAAGTTTTAACTCCTCAGGAGCTAAATGTTTCAAGGAACATAAAAGTGTTTTAAGGGCCCGGGAGTGATTTCTGATTAAAACATAAACAATTAAGATTCTTCCTCTTCTCTCAGCAGGACGTTGGTGAACCACATATTGTGCGTGTGAGTCTCTCATTTATTTTATCCCTACATTTAACATTTTCTTGATTGTAGTGTAACAAAAGTAAAGTTTAATGTTATAAAAGCACAGTTAGGGACATAAATGAACCAATAATGTCACTTGCTGTCATATTTAAACCCCTTTTGATGTACATTTAATTGAGATGCTATGACTCATCTACTGGAAGGTAGTTTAGCCATCAAGATGTCTGTTATAGCAAAACCAGAGTTTGCAGCCAAAGACCAAAGACATTGCAACATCAATAGAGCTACACTGAGAAGATGTATGAACACAATGTGGTTCTAAGACATAATAATTGACATTGAAGATCAGTTGAGCCATCCACTGTGGCTCCTGACATTAATCTGAGACAGAACATTGATTTACAGGCAGCAATCTGTCTGAATGATATATCCTTTTTCATTTTCCTTATGTCATTTTACATAGCCGGCATATCTAATCCATTATTCACTGCATCTCTTTGCACCACTTGCATCCAACCAGGTGGTCTCACGAAAATGATGTCACCTCCAACGTAACAAAGCGATAGTGTGCAATTATTCACGGAGGACCCAGGAGTTTTATGATTCACGTCAGCGTCTCCTTTGTTGCTGTCAGGCTGAGTCAGACTGATATGCCTGAAGTAGAAAGGAACCAGGAGGGGCAGAGGCATTGTGTCGAAATGCACTTTCAGATCTCAGGTCTGTCTTTTCATTGAGTGTTAGCTCAATGAATTGTTGTCTCAGGGGTGTGCTATGAATTGTGGGGCTTTAACACAGCAGGTGGCTCAAGTAGACCCTACACCACCAAACACGCCACAATTTAATATTTTACTTTACACTGCTTTATTTACAGGATTAATTGTTATACTTGTATTAGCTACTTCTTCTAACTGTGCTTTGTTTGGCTCACTCGTAACTTATAAACTATTTATGCTACATTTACCGTTCACACATCAATAAGTGAATACTATTCTGCATTTTTAAAATAAAATTGATGTAATTCCTGCAAAACCTGATGTTTTAAAAGACTTCTGGTACGCATATCATCATTACAGGTGTAATGCTGCCAACACAATTCATATGTCAAATGTAATAATTTGCACTGTAGATGGCTGCATTTCATTTTTCTTATTGATTGAACTATTTTACTTATTATGTTTTAAAAGCACTCCTATAGACATTACATTTAAAATGTTCAGTGTTACTCACTGATCAAAAGTACGTAACCTCATTATGTACAAATTATTAATTATTACCTAATGCGTTTATACCTATGGAGGCCCATTCGGTCTCATTGTATTTATAACAAAGCACATGTACTGTATATAGTAAAACCATATGATGAGAAAAGTCATCCAAAACTTATGCCAATCAGCATCATCAGTCAATCAGTGTGCACAACATTCACAAACATTTTCTTCAGGGAACACTATTCCACTTTTTAATAGACTCTTGCACAAAATATGCCAGGGGTAAACAACTTAGCTTCAGTCTGCACAAGAAAAAAACTTGAGAAATTGTATTTCTGCTTGTTCCACTTTGTCTCAGAAAACGACACATATGCTATATCATCTCAGTAAATCAAATATTTGTCTGTGGGGGCCAGAGCAGTGTGAAATTAACGTATAAAATATTTACAGATTTGGGGACCACAAAACACATTTTGGTAAAGATAAATCTCTAGAAAGCTTGCACCCTAATAGACATTTTTTTACAGAATACATTTGGACATGTCATAGCAGTAAAAGCACATACGTAATCTATCAGTTCGTGGACAAGTCTCACTTGCTACTTGCTACTTACTACACCTATGCTTTTCCTGCAAAATATCTGCTGTGGAAAAGGTTAATTCCGTTCATCTTTGGAGGGCTAACTTAAAGCTCTTGGTGTGGCCTCGCATAATATAAAGATGCATTTTTTTTCTCTCTCTCGTGGGCTTTTAACTACACTAAGCCACAATTAATCACATCCATAAAAACAATGCTTTTCAAACCGCCCCCCTGTCAAGTGCATCTTTTTGAAACCCATTGTGGATAAAACGATTAGGATTGGCAGTGAAGTACAGGCATGAAATTAAAGGATGTGGTTACGCGCTTGCAGTTAACTGTAATCTGTTTGGGTTTAGAGGAAGAGGTACAGTGTCTTTAAACAATGACTGTGCTGAGGTAATTGGTATCAAGGATCATACAACAAGTAGATTGGACCAGACAATCTAGTTGGTCAACTAAACATTTAGAACCAGAGCCGTTTAATGAGAACATGCTCAAATCAGCATGATAGCACACCATGTTCATTGCAATGAGTTAATCTTATTATACAACGCTCTGGATTTATTGGAAATTGTTGGATCACATTAGCTGTGCCAGTGAGTCAGTGACACGGCGCTATGTTAAAAATAGCTTGTGAAGTTCGCGGACATATAACTAACGATCTACATTTGGGAAAAAAAACATTTTTTAGCAGATATCTTAGTTACAACACGATTAAGCTAGCAAAGCAGCTTTGTGTTTATATGTGCAGTATTTATTCAGTTTGGGAAATACAAACCATCAAAATGCAAACCCTCCAAAGCTAACGTTAGCTCAAGTTGGCTAACAGGAACCAGAAATTGTTTCTGTTGCTTAAAGTTTGCTGACGTATAGTGGCTAAATATGTCCATGGAAAAAAATATGTTCGTAGAACGTAGGATTAGCTCACTTTGGCTGGCTGAGATTGACTCAGCCGGGACTAGAAATCCTCTTTCTTGTTTGTTTTTTATTTTTTGTGTTTAATTTAAAAGTTACAGTTTAATTATACCTTTAGTTTGTGGGTAACTTCAGTGATGCTGCCAATAATGACATTAAAGCATACCCTCTCATCAGTGGTGTAGTCTAGTTTTTTGTAGTGAGGATACTGTGATTTTTCCCACCTGTGTCTCAGAGTGACAGCCCCATACATTTTTTGTAACGTTACAGCATATAGCATCAGCCTCATCTGGCTTATTTTCTGTAGTTTCTCTAACGTAACCGTCTGCTGCAGTGTCACCTGAAGCTGCAGTAGCTTCAGCGGCAGGCTTACAAAAATAATGAGAGTTTAGTTTGAGTTGGCTTTCGTTTCAAATCTACTTTAATGATTCACATTAGTTAGTTTCATGTTTGCACAGAGAATGACCGCCAAGCAACTGTGTTGTTGTTCCTAGGTGACTCGCAACACAGACGGGGTAAATTTATGACCAAAACGTTACGTATCCTTGTGCTTTTGTAAGTTGGTATATGGAAATTATTGACCTTTCATAGTGGATATATGGCGTATACCTGCATATCACATAGACTACACCACTGCCTCTCGTGTAATATTGTTTAAGAGATTTTATTCTCCAACATTATGGTTTCTTAATGCCACAATTGTTGGCCTCTAAATTTTAGATTTGGTGAGAGGGGAAACATCCTTTTAAGCATATCGTATGTGGGAGGATTGTGTTCTGGTTTACACGGATGGGTTTAATCCTAATAGAAAAACACAAGGTGTTTATTCAATAGAGTAAACAGCTTCCAAATAGTATTTCAGTTTTCATGGCTGAGACGTTGGCACGTTTATGGGCACTTTGGTTGTTGGAAGAAACACAACCAAACAGCAGTGTCGTTTGTACAGACCCAGCTGCAGAGTTAATGGCACTTTATGACAGGAGAGCTGAAGGTTGACTTGATTTAATTACTGAACTTCAGCTGTTGCTTTATAAACTGGCAGCAGCAAAGCAGCAGTTAAATTCATTAAAAGTTGGAAAGTTGTAGCTTCATTAAAAAAAGGTCTGATGTTAAGGTGGCAGAGGAAGTTGGACAAAGCGCAACACACACCAGCCCCATTACGTTAAGTAGTGTTGCAATTTGTTGCCATCATTTGACAAGCGTAGCACACACACACACAGCATGCTCCACACAGACTGGAAAAGTGGTCAGGACGTCAACCTGGGAAGCTAATGTGATCAAAATTGCTGCTTTTTAGATCATTGACAGCATATCCTGACATGATGACAGTAAATGCAACCTGTATGTGGGTTCACATGAAAATAATAGATGTAAGTGTTTTGTAAGTACAGCCTATGACCGTTAGTTATGAATGGTTTACTACCAATTTGTTACTTGACATTAGCAATATTAAAATTATGTTATGAGCAAGGTATTGTACTTCCTCTAATTTGGTGCTGGAAGACACATGCTACTGCAAAATGCAGTAGCATGTAGAAGAGGAAGATACTGTAACTGATATAGCTTTTAAAATTTGCTTGTGGGTTTGTTGATTAGTCAACACTTTGGTGCAGAATAAAACAACCATTTGATGGATTGCCATGAAATTTGCTATAAACATTCATGTTGCCCTCAGGACAAATTGTAATAATTTTTAATCTAGGTACCATCAGGTAAAAACTTTAACTTGTCCTATAGGCTACATTGATTTACTGAATTTGACTAAATACCTTCAAAACTAATTATATTCCCATCAGCCTCAGCTGTACTTTAATTTGTGTGTGTGTGTTGTGTGTGTGTTTGATGCGATTTGGCAATATTAGAAACTAAGGTAAACATGGTAAACATTATTATTACTAAAAATCATCCTGCCTTCCACTTTTTTGACATTAGATCAGGGTTGGCTGTGTTTCACACAGTTTCACTTAGCAATTAGCCAGCAGTGCAGTGGTGACAAAGAAAGCGGGGTTTAAATTTATTTTTCATTCATTACTCAAGTATTTTTCGTGTGTACACAAATGAAAATGTCTTCCAAGAGAGATTGTGAGGAAAATGTTATCCCCATACTGTAGGCTATTTAAACAACATTGTGTCTCCATCCTTATGATGCTTTCACCCTGCCTTCAACACATTTCAATAATGGATCAATTGTTTAGTTGTTTAATCAAGAACAAGACTAAGTCTACAGTAATGCTAGCTTACTTTGACACAGTACTTTGACACAGCGGTGCATTGAACTAAATGCTAATGTCAGCATGTTAACATGCTAACAATGACCATGCTAACATGCTGATGTTTAGCAGGTGCAATGTTTACCATGTTTACCATCTTAGTATAGCTTTTTAGTGTTCTAACATTTACTAATTACTAAACACAACGTACAACTGATGGGAATGCCATTAGTTTAGCAGGTATTTGGTCATAAACCAAAGTAATGGACACATTAAAATGTCAACCTGATGATGCTCTTCCTAGAGGAAAAGTCAGAGGATTAATAAAGTTACAACAATTAATTTTGAGGGGGCACGAATGTCTGCACCAAATTTCATGACAATCCATTTAATAGTTGTTGAGATACTTCACTTAAAACCACAAATGTGAACCTCAGGGTGGTACTAGATGAAAAGTCAGGGGATCCCTAAAGGCACGAGGATTCATCTGACTAGGCTCCAGTTGTTGAGTTATGTCAGTCGGGACCAAGGCTTAAAGGCTTAAAGTTCTGCATAATTAAGAGCAGTCCGCTTTGAGTGACGTTGGACTGCTGTGACAAGAAGGAAGCATAGACTGTAGGCTTCATTCAGCCCGCCTCAGCTCCATCCACGCTCCACCTCTTAGCCCATTTTTGGATTAGCCGAATAGCATTTGTTTTTGCTCTTCAGAAACCTATAGGTGACGTCACGGAGACTGCGTCTATATTTTACACAGTCTAAAAAGTGCTCAAGGTCCTCAAATGTGAGGCTTTTCTGCCTTTCTCTTTGGACTGTTGGTCAGACAAAACAAGCTGTCACCCTGGGCTCTCAAAGCTTCTGAAAAGCATTCTTCACTGTTTTTATTGACATTTCATATAAGGGATTCATTAAAAACAGAATCAACAGGCTAATTGACAATGGAAAATAATCGTTAGTTGGAAACCTAAATCAAACCAAATGCATCAAGCAGGAAACCAGTAAGTGGCTGATTGTAAGTCAATGGCAACACATTTCACAGCAATGTAAAACGTGACGTCTACTTGGGCCCATTACCATCAGGAGTCAGTCACTGATGATGACTGTCATCATTTCACAAATGTGAAATTTCAACTCAGCATGACTCTCACACTCTGCACGATTACATGTCACCTGCATGATCGTCATTACACTGATGGACGCACAAACACACCTACTTGGACAGTGAAATTCATCAGCATACATTTATCTGCGTAATGAGCAGCGGAAGACACCTTGGCGTTCAGAGTCATCAGAGCTAATTACAATCAAATTAGTGTAGAAATGTTAAAGTTCATCACTCTCTCGGACGGGAGTTGCCAGAGTGTTGTTCTGGGGCAGTTTCTGATAAAGTGGAGAAGAGTTCGGCTCAATATGATACACGCAGTGCAGTAACTTTTGGAGACTCCAGGTTTATTATTATACATTAAAGTCAGATTATAAAGACAAGCTGGTAAAGGAACAAGAGGTGTCAGTGTGGGTATTATATCATAATTATGAACATGGTGTAATAACACCATGTCCATGCACATTGCATGGTAATCTTTGGTATGTTTTCCCCTCTCCTATGTTGTGTGAACTATCAATGTACTCACTTAAACCATATTTTCCCTTCCACTTGCACAGTGTGGGAAATATTAGGGGTTCTCACACTACTAGCCTACAGGTATGGTTATGTCGGGTAAGGGCTCTAAATATTATGCAATTACATGTGATAGTGACCTCAATATCAGACAAAAAAAATAAATAAACAAATGTGTGTAAAATATTTATACATCTAAAACAGCCTGGGGTCACATGGTGACCCCAAAGAACACCAATGGTTCAAACTGTGTAAAGGTTATTAAAAATATCATCATGTTAATTTAAGTAAAGTTAAGTTAGAATTAGGTAAGTCGAAGAAGATGTCAAGCACTGATGTAGAGGCACCAAGGATAATAGGAGAGTTAAGTCCATGAACGTGCTCCCATCAGGAGCGTCATCAGAGGGAATTGAGCTGCAAACTTGCCTCATTCAAAAATCATACCACAGAAGAAAATCAATTAACTGCTAAATAAAACATCCTACAGAAAGTTTAACCCACATCATTTTCCTTCCTGTGTGTTCATATTGTGTTTTTTTAAGCCCATCTCAAAACTATTCTTCCTTTTTAAGTTTAGCCCACTCTACTGTCTAACAACCGCTCGCAGTGCGCCAAGGTATCCCAGTGATCTTTTAAAGAAACACCAAGCAGCAGCAGCAGTAGCATATGAACCCACCGCTGTGGTCAGTCTTATTTTGCGCTTCGCTCCTCCTCGTCTGGCTGCAAACCTCCCGAGCCCTCAGGTGCTGAGAGATGATGGCGCAGTCCGGATGAATTGCTTCAGCCTAAAAAACGAGACAACTTCAGTTATCTACACGAGCCTAAAGCAGACACGTACATCCCCATGGCAAGTCTCTTTGCTTGTTGCTTGAATGAGTGGGTGCAGCGATGGAGGAAAAACATGGAAACATTCGCTTAAACAAACAGAATCAATACCTATTTGGATAGATACCTTCTTATTTTTCTCACTCGTACAGGTTTATTTTTATTTATATTATATAAAATCATCTCAGACGATGCCCACATTTTTAAAAGTAAAAAATAGGCTATATATAAACGTTTTAATTTCCCTGCTATTTAAAGCTCTTTTCGTTGACATTTTGCGTATTTGCACGCTCAAACCTTGACAACATCTGGACCTCTTTTCATCTTATCCGTGTTTTCCGTGTTGATTTTTGTCTTTGATTGATACCGGCGGTGACAGGTGGCGGTGATGGATGTTGGTCGCGAGCCTTGCTGCCACTAATTAGTGCCCGCGGCTTAATGAGGACATTTGCTGTCCAAGTGTGTGGTGTGTGCTCCAAGGAGCCGGAGAAGTACAGACGATAATAACGGTAATAGCGTTGCATTAAAGCTGTCATTAGGCTATAATTAAGTAGGCTATATCGTTTAATTAGCAGGTTAAAATGCAGCAGAAGATGTCCCTTTCTGCTGCATGTTACTTTTCTTCATTTCATGATTGAGAGTATTTTGGCCTAGATAGAAAGAATGTATAACTTATAAAAGAAAAAGCACTCACTATAGGCCTGTACCACAGATGAAGATAAAAGATGAGGACTATGAATGTCTCCTGTCGTCTCGGCAGCGCCTTACAACACACTTCCATTTTCTCATCTGTCTTCTTTATATCCTTCATCGGATGATGATGATGTGAGCCTAAATCCAGGTTATTTGTTCCTCTGGAGCCTCTTATAAAGACTGACTTATTCGTTAAAGCCCCTGTATGAAAATGTAGGCTACTTAAAATAGATGAATCCCCATGTTGTCCCTGCAAGCTGCAAACTTGTGGGAGTAAAGAGCTGCTGTCTCACATCTGCTCTCTCTCTCTCTCTCTCTCTCTCTCTCTCTCTCTCTCTCTCTCTCTCTCTCTCTCTCTCTCTCTCTCTCTTTCAGAGAAAATCAGTTGAATGGATACCTCCAGAGATAGTAGTGATGACTCCTGTTAAAACAATGGCTTTAAAGTCACAAAATGTACTTTGCAAATGTTACGACTGCCAGATGCCTATTAGGCTATGTCTGAAACAAAACCTTTATTTGTACACTGCCTGATAGGCAAATTACTTCATTTTACTTTACTTGAGTATTTCCACATCGTGCCACTTTATACTTCTACTGCACAAAATTTCAGAGGCATTCAGGTATTTATACTACCACTCTGCAAACTGAACTTTGCATATTATGATTTTATATATACTGTATATACAGTTTATAAAATACAGTGGTGGTAGAAATATAGTTTACTAATACAAACGTAGAATTACAGAACTGTAGAAATACTCACACGTGACAGCTGGAACACATTTGAACTACTTTACTGTTGGATAGCTTCATCTACAGCACAGTATCATATCTCTGTAGCAATCAAATAAACAATATAAAAACATTTCCCTCTGAAACGTGGTGAAGTACCATGAAATTGAAATACCTCAAAATGTGTACTTAAGTACAGTGTAGTAAATACTCACTTACTTTACACCACTGATAAAATAGGATGTGTTGTTGTATTAAACTAAAAAACAATGTATAAAGAAGCTACACCTTCAAAATGCTTCTTACCATTTGAAAGGGTCCGTTCTGATGCGTGTATGTGTAGCCTACTTTTACTTTTGATACTTCAAGTGTGTTCTCTACGCTTACTTAAATAGGATCTTGGATGTGGGACTTCCTTGTAATGGAGTACTTTTATACTGTTGTATTGGTACTTTTACTTAAGTAAAGAATCGGAATACTTCTTCCACTACTGATTATTATTATTATTAGGATACATGGTGTCAGGTACAGTAACTGCCCCAAGGGCCCCAAAATACAGAAGATGTGGTATCTAAAAGGCAGACTAGGTGGGTCATGACTGGAAGGTTGTGGTTAAAAACTAGAATGCTCTTACCACCTTGGTATCTTTGAACAAAGAATATATTTCCATTTTGTTTCACTGGAGCTTATTTATGGACAGTAATTTAAAAATGGGGCCATGTAAGGCAGTTTGCAGGTGTGAATGTGGAGCAGGCCAGTGCTAAAAAAGCAAATCCTTCCCTACAGAATAGGTTCCCAAGAACAAGAACACAGGATTCAACCTTAGGGACTGTTCGTTATTTATTTAAGGGGCCACCGGAAGAGTTCTCGGACCTTTAGGCTAAAAAGATTTGACCCTCCCCTCACCAGTAATAATTTTGATATGACCCTCCTCTTATGTTCTAGTTTGCGCTTAGCAAAGATGTACAGGTGCCATTTGATTTTGTACAGCCATGACATATATGATTTAATCTCTGCATTCTCATCTTACACATCACACTCCTCTGTTATGGTGTGGTGGCCATTTCAGTAGATTTACTCACTAACATTGTTGTGGAAACACAATAAGCATGGAAACTAAATGCACACTTCCTGCATTACTGCATTACTTCAAATACTAAGTTACTCCTCTAGTAAACTAGTATTCACATGAAATAAAACAATAAAACACTGAGACCATTCAGCAAAGGACACTGGGAAAAAACAAATTCAACACTGGTTGCTATGGACTCGCAGGTTGCTATAGGCTTCCTCAGTCATTGTATATTTTAGGACATAGGTAAAGCTTCCGAAGCTGAACATTATATTCCAAAACATGTTTATTTTTAAAACAGATTTTAAATTACATTGTAACAATTTAACAATTCGCCCTTATGAAATCCAATCGGGGCACAGCTATCTTGGAACGCAATAGACAGACTTAAATTCAACTAAAATGTAACAGTGAACAATCAGTGTTGGACCTACAGTCTGTTGAGATGCCTCTCCAAACGCAGAAACGAAGCGCAGTCACACCATAAAACGTTAAGACACGTTAAGAAAAAAGACTTGTATTTTGCCGTAATCCAAAGACACGGAAAAAAAAGTAATCCACAGCGATCAGTAGATCCACAAAAGGGTCTAGCAAGGTCTATACGAGCATCACATTCACCAGCCTGCTCCAAACAGGTGAACGAGGCCTCTCCACTTCTCTCAGTAAGCCCGCAATCAATCAGTAAGCTGACATCACATTTATATACATGGCATTTAGGAAACCTTTATTGCAAGGCTGGCACGGCAAGATGTCGATGCCATGTTTTTTTGCGTCCTGCTGCTCCCATCGTCAGCCAGGTTATATTTTTTTAACTGAAGCAGTATATGAAATCTGATGTATTACCACCATTTAGTTGTTTTGTGTTATTTAAGATATTTATAAAATATCTGGTCATGCCAGATGTAATTATTCATATACATACATATAATACTCATTTTTTAAACAATGCAATTACCCGTTTCAGCCACCAGGGGGGCAGTGCTCCTCCTGCCCCCCCAGAAAACTCATGGGTCAGACCCATCTGGTAGCGAAGGAGGGCTGAGACTAAGAGCGACATAAAAAAATATGCACCAAACAAGCCATTTTGAAATTTTGCTGTTTTCATAAATACAAAAGTTGGGTGACCCCCAGACTAAAAAATGTTGGGTGACCCTCCCCTCAACAAAGAATAAAAATACATGACCCTCCCCTATTTTCCTCCAGCGGTCCGTTCCATAAATACCAAACGGTCCCTTAAACTACTGCTATGGAGCTACTTAAGGCCTTTTTACAGTCGCCGCAGCCAACCTGTTCCGCGCCAATGTGACGTCAAAATTATGTAGATGTAACTGGCGTGCCAGGATTTTGAGTGTGCGACCAGAGGTCCACTCCACCACTCTATTTTTTTTCAGCGCTGAACGACAGCTTGAAACAGTAGAAGACTATGATTGAATCTTTGTCCCTCAGAGCAAAACATGGTGTCCCATCGCCTTAAAAAATAATTAAAAACAGACCTCTTGGTACAGAAGGTTTCATGTTATCAGGTGAGGTTCCAATCATAGCGGTTTCCCATTAAGATAATCATGACCCGTTTACAAACAAAGGCTAACAAAAGGTTTGTGTGATACCACCATTGGCTGTTTGCTAAATGGCTTATTTTTCAAACATATTGGTTCTTTGCATTTAAACAAGGCTTTGCGTCGCCTGTTTGATCACTTGTTTTTGTGGAAAACAACAGTAAGGATGTTGTATAAAGGCAAAACAGAGTGTTTTATCCTCAGAATGGATCCTATTCCAGCTTGTGTTTGCACAAGCTACAACTGATTATGCTGTATATCAAAATTTAAGTTTGGAAAAGCACTGGCCAGATGTAATCAGTGATAGGGCCGCAAGATTAATTGATCATTTGGGTATGGTCATCAAATAGCAAAAATACCAATCCCAAGTTTCCAGAGCCCAAAGTGATGTCTTAAAATCTCTTTTTTTCCGACCAACTGTCCAAAACAGAACAAATATTCAGTTTCACTATCACAAAAAAACAGAAAATATTCAGATTCAGTTTGTGTCTCATTATGGTAATTTTTTGGTCGTCTCTTTTAGGTTGTTTCAAATCTCTTTGTAGTAATTTGGCATTTTTAGTACTTGTTTCTTTTGCATTGATTTGCTGTTGTTTTGCATGATTTGTGGTTGTTATGTGTCTTATTTGGGTCTTTTTGCATCTTTTTGTGGTTGTTTTGCTTCTCTTTGAAGTTGTTTCACATATCTGTAGAAATTGTGCATCTCTGTTTTCGTTTGTGGTTGTTGGTATCTCTTTGTAGTCATTTTGCTGTCTCTTTGTGGTCGTTTCAGTCATTTTTCAAGCAAAACTGCCAAATCAAATCAAAAAGGATTGATTTCGGCATATCCAATATATATATTTAATAGATTAGGTAATTCGTTGATTAAACAATCAACAGATGAATTGATAATGGAAATAATTGTTAGTTGCAGCCCTAAACAAGACATCAAGACAGTAATGCTTCAAGTTGAAATTCTGACTGCAAACAAGATCAGTGTTATAGCATTAATTCCACTACATTATGCAAACACACCAAGTTATATTTGTTGGCCCTGCCATTCATACTCTTCTTCCTGAACACAGGTTGCAACATGTTTTTTTTTTTTTTTTTGTTATCCATTGTTGTTCCTTAGCCATCGCCCTGAAGCACACAGGCCTTGTCAGTGCTTCAAGACAAATACACATTGAAAGGCCTTGCCTAAAGGGCAATGTCATCCAATTTCAAAAATCCCCTGTATTATTTCTGAGGCTGAGACACAGCTCAGGCAATACTTGTGTAAATGTGTTTCCTAAAACCTGAAGCTACAGAGCATACCATTCGTTTTTTTATGGCAGGGGTGTAAAATGTGGATCTGCTGAGAACCCAACAGACATATACACCCAGATATGGGACACACATAATGCAAAAAAGATGAAATGCTATCACAAGTACTTACTAATAACAAACTAGGGCAGGAAAAGGCTGGATGATGCAGGAATGAATCAGCCAATCAGTGAAAGTGTTGTTGAACTCCTTCCCAGAACAAAGTCAAAGGATGTTTTACTGATTTTAACGATGCAGATTTGTCCTTCTAGAATATATATCTGCTGTAAAGGATCAATCATAAATTGTCTGAACTGCAGTGTACCAATGCCTTTATTGTTGGTACAACATAAAGCACAAGCTGCAGTTTTAATTTTAAAGAGTGAGAATAACTCCTTAAGAAATTGTCGCAATTTAACTTTTGCTGCTTTTTCTACTTGCCCTATTTGATTTTTGAAAAGAAAAGATTAGATGTAAGTTGTACATTATTGGTCAACCAGAGTGATTGAATATGAATAAGATGTAGGTCTGATTACGTGATGTCCTCATGGGTTCAAACTCTTCTCACCATTTTGCACAAGATGATAATACTCTTTGAAACAGAAAGTTAGCTGAGGCCAGCTTTCTGACTTCTATCAGATTTCTGAAGCTGCCAGAAGTAACTGATCAATCTTTATTTCACATGAGAGATTTAAGAGCTGATGACACTATCTATATCTATTATGTTTCCTTTGAAGTTTTCACATTGCACATAGTTGTAAAATATTGTAATCATCGTACATTTTTCAGTTTTGGTTGTTCAGTGATGTGCATTGCTGAAAATATTATGACAAGGTCAAAAATACATTATATATATATATATATATATATATATATATATATATATATATATATATATATATATATATATATATATATATATATATCTTACTCCTGGTGAATCCAATTCACCTGTCAGTCTATCCTGACAAACACGCTTGGTTTTTGCTTTCAATGCATTGACTTGTGGTCAATATGCTGTGGAACTGTGGAAAAGCTTGTGTATATGATTGCATGTTATTTATTTAAATTAGGTATTTTTTGCTTTTTTGTAAGAACTTTTTAGTCCTTGTTACACAGATAATGAAGTGGTTCTGTTGAACATATACGCATTCATTTATTGTATGGCACAATAGCTACCTGTTGCAAATTATGTAAAATTCTGTCTTATTGTTATTCTATACCTGTACCTCCACCCTTCAAAAAAAGTTAATATTACTGCAATACTACTACTAATAGCTTAATAATAACAATAATAATTATAATATCTCAAACAAATCTACCAAAGCCACACTGAAAACTAGCCAAATTCTGCTAAAATTACAAACCCAAATAACCTAGTGTCTTCCGGTCTATATAAAATATCATCAATAATATTCATAGCCTTGCATAGTTTTTATTTAGGTTTTTATTCAGTCTATTTATATTGGCTCGACTAGTCTGCCCCCTGCAGGACAATAAAGTAAAAAGTTAGTTAAACTTAACATTTTCAACATTTAGCCCAGTTTTATTTTAAAAGATGCAGTCACAGAGGTCCATTTGTCAGACTGGAAAGAGGACAAAAGCAACATTGCGTTATTTCTCTAACTAAACATATAAATTCACAGTTTATGTATTTGACCGGACCATTATTGTTATAGATTCATGGCTGGGGCCCACAACGGAACGCAGCATATAGGTTTATAGCCATAGACAATAAACTGCATATACAGCCTATCGATCATAGACTCGATGCATGGACTGTATGACGTAGCATGCTCGTAGCTACGATGTTAGTTGGCCGGTTCACTTTGAATTCTGGGAAATGAAGTTTTGGCCAAAATGGATCATACCATCCTGAAGGTATACGGTTTTAATTATATCGAAAACACGGATGTCTTCTTATTTTAAGGATTTATAGACAATAACTTGTTCTGTGTGTGTGCCTGTTTGTTATTATATTTCCTATAAACATTAAACAAAAGCGGAAATCATCGATACAGTAGTGGAAAAGCAACGTCCCTCCGCCCTCTGTCACTGAATAATACAGGCGGTCCGCTAATGCAAAGCCTCTTCTACCGTCGGATACAGTCGTTGCAGCACGCAAAGGACCGTTATTGAGCTATAAAACGTCGAATAAAGCCAAGAGTAAGTGCAGAAGAATTGTATTTGTATGACCTGGCACATAACAAAAAGTGTATTGTTTGTTAAAAACCCACAAGTATTTTGAATTTAGAGCTTTCAAGCGCCACGTGGTCAAAGCAACTAGCTACAAGTTGCTGGGACTGTCAAAAACTTTTGCTAGACAAGACTGTCAGTGTGAGCAAGCAACAGATAAAGTACAACACGAATTTCTACTGTATTACTATCACTTTGACTGTGCCATATACCTTATTTGTGACTGGTATTATACATGAGTTCACTTCTTTCTATGATTCTCAAGTGACAATTGCTTGCGAAATAGTTATTTTTGTCCCCCCATTTCCATGACTTGAGATAATTATAGTTTGTATTTATGTAAATTGTCTTCAAACATTTAACCAAAAAATAGTCCTGTGGTTGCGTTTGTAGTTTATGAGCATTTTTGTATTGTCTCTTATTTCTCTGTTGGGCATTAGCTTTCCATTCCAGTTACCAAAGGTGAGTGTTGATGTTGCAGCTGCTTTTCAGCTGATGCTCTAACACATGCACTGGTTTATTGCTGTTTTATGGTGTAGTGGAAGTATTTTGCACTGAGTTGCTAGTTAGTACAACCTAGCTAAAAATAATGCAGTCTAATACAGCAGGCCTGTACTAAATCCTACCTTTTATGAAGGTTAAAATGTTTTAATTGAACTGTTTCAGAGATACGTTAATTCAACTTTATGGTCATTTTGGAGCGTGTAGTTTGTTGAACTGTATTGCATATGTTAATGCATTTTACTGAGAGGTGTTTCGTCTACATTTATTTAAGAGGTTAGTATAAGCATTTGTTTGGCATTTTTGCTTGAAAAGTGACCCACACAATTAATGTTGTTGATTCATCGACTAATTGTTTCATCTAATGGAAAAGAAAATATTATAAACTCCTCTCAGATTAACACAATATAATTCAACAGTTAAAAACTGCTGCCTCCAAAATGACCTGGTTAAAACACAGCACCGTTCCACATAAAGGTAGGATTTATTACTGCATTAGTTTAGGCCAGGTGTACCTAACAACAAAACTGGCAACTTCGAGTGTATATCTGCACTAACAGTGCTATAAATAATGCATTGCTCATGTTTGTAAGTTGGTTTTTGTGAAGTGTTTTTTAATGTTTCCTTTGTATTATGTAGTTAGCTTTTTTATTTTATGCTTGACAATGTAAATGTCTTGGTTGTGATGTGTGCTTCTATCATAAACATTTTGGTTGTATTCTATGATTTTCAAATATAATTCAAATTTATGTAATTACTTTGAAATATTTAAATATCCCATTCTACAATAGGTAGTGTACATTATCCTCCAGCATGCCAAAACAAAGGTGAGCCAGACGCTGTTGCACAGGTTGGGTTTTTGGATGTTTCACAAGAAGTATTTAATGCATAAACAGTGTTTCCTCATTAATCAGATACTAGGCGTTTCCCCATTTGTGACAGGGAAACAAAGAATTCTTCATTATAAAAAAATAACTGAACTATTTAATTCATACCCTTATTAAAACTCTTTAAATAATCAAATTAGATTATACACATTTATGAAACAACCTTTAATATATCCTTCTTT
The DNA here is from genome assembly GCA_023566125.1 of Zingel zingel. Lineage (NCBI taxonomy): Eukaryota > Metazoa > Chordata > Actinopteri > Perciformes > Percidae > Zingel > Zingel zingel. Next base: position 17,413,081 of record CM042324.1, read on the forward strand.
CACATGAAAAATAACCGCTTCAAAAGCCCTTTTTAGTCTGCTATACAACTAACGTTACCTACTCAATGACAATAATCTTTCAGCACTTAGGCTATATAGCCCAACGAAAACATTTTTGTTTAAATGTAAATGCAACATTTTCTTATACTGTAAACACATCACATGCACACGTCACCCTTTGACCTCTTACACCATATGTCATGTAGAGGTGCAACGATGAATCGATTAGTTGTCAACTATTAAATTAATCGCCAACTATTTTGATAATCGATTAATCGTTTGAGTCATTTTTTTATTAAAAAAATAAGATTTCTCTGATTTCAGCTTGTTAAATGTGAATATCTTCTAGTTTCTTCTCTCCTTTGTGACAGTAAACTGAATATCTTTGAGTTTTGGACAAAACAAGACATTTCAGGACGTCATCTTAGGCTTTGGGAAACGCTGATCCACATTTTTCACCATGTTTTGACATTTTTATAGATCAAACAACTAATCGATTAATCGAGAAAATAATCTACAGATTAATCGACTATGAAAATAATCGTTAGTTGCAGCCCTAATGTCATGCCAGCGTCATGTCCAGTCAGTGGCCTCTTCTCCGAATCAGCAGCAGCAGCATATGCTAGCGGACTGTTGTCTAAGTCTGTCTGCAAAAAAAACAGCATAATAATAAAGATTGGCTGCTGCCATAGGTGACTGCCTTCAACGAGGCAAATATTGGCTGATACCGATAAATCGATTCATCCCTGAATAGCCTTAGTCTAGTTTTGCACCACACCTGTCATTAACTGTATGTAATTTACCCTGGGTTAAGTTAAAATCGCTTATTAATCATAAAATCAATTAAAAAAATATTTGTACTTCATAGATTTTTTTATTTTAAATGAATAATGAGGAAACGCTGCAAACATATCCTAACCTAAATGTTGCCCATTCTCACTTTTATGTTATTTTGTGTTAGCCACATTGCACTTTGCATTGTTTGTTTTTGTCTTTGGTTTTTGAAAGTCCAATGTGAGATTGATCAGTGAACTGTTATTACTTGATTGGGGAATTATGTCATATCCTAAAAGCATACAAATAAAATCTTGTGCATTCTCAGTAGATGTATCTATTCTCAGACAGGTTAATGGCATTCTGAACTATATATATATATATATATATATATATATATATATATATATATATATATATATATATATATATATATATATATATATATAAATGAATGAATGTAAGCTTTTTGATCAATCCACCGTCTCTTTGCCTGCAAGACCACATTGGCATCACACATCAGCTGTTTATGAGCTTTCTTTTGATGCATCTAACCAGCAAAGTTTCTTTATGATGCTAACTTCACACTGAACTAATGGCTCTAGCTTCCACCTGTTGCTTCTTTTCTCTCCTCATGAACACTAAAGTGAGTAGAAAAGAGATCCCTTTAATAGAGAAATGGATCAGTCTTGGCAAAACCATCAGCAAGGAGGAGCCCCTCAGCATGCTGTACCAGTGGGGACCTTCAGGCAGGGTAATAATCCCACTATCAGTGGAGATAAAGTCCAGTTTGGGAGGCTGCGGCAACGCACACGTTTGTCGGAGAGCCACAGCTTTGGGGCTGAAGAGGAGTGGTTAAGCACCTCCATGGAAGCGAGCGGCTCCTACGGTCAAAGCCCCGTCCTCCAGGGCATTCAGGCAGAGGGAATCTTGTACAACCGCAGCGCCTATGAGCAGGCCGAGAGCAACTACCAACGGCAGCTTGCCTCTAATGGCAACGGGCTGCTGTCATCCTCTCCAAGGAGTCCAAACACCAGAGGCTACATGACCTTCCAGTCTAGACGCAGCCTTGCTCAACAGCAGGATCCGGGGCACCCTGTCGCCACCGTGAAGGCCTCTGGTACCCCCCACCGTCGGTACAGTAGAGGCCGCAACCGCACCTCCTCTGAGACCGAGCAGGGGGGCAAGGGCAGCAAGGGGCCGACCCAGAGGAAGAGGGGCCTTTCTGAGACGAAAAGCAAGCCCAGATGGGAGAAGTATGGCACATCTCACACAGGGAATGGCAGAGACGTGATGTGTGTTTTCGGTTTATTTAGCTTACCGGTATATGTTTTTTGTTTATTTTGTTCGTCATGCATTCTGTGTGGCCTTTTCAGTTATGCTAATATAGCCCAGGCTAAATAATGACATCCCTATATTTTATTTTAAGACTTTCAAGTTAAAATAAAAGTGGTCAAAACTAGTGGGTAAAAGCTATGAAAGAAAATAGTGGAAAATTATTTAACTTTCACTTATTTTTTTGTTATCTTTGATGGGCTTGTAAATGAGCCAACGTGTATAATACTTTTTTTGAATGCAAGTTTTTAGATGAGCCTTTGTTTTGAGTTTTTGGTTTAGGCCACATTTGGACAAATTTAAGCACTCGAGAAAATAAACGCACACTCTTCATTTAAACGAGGTCAATGCATTGACGCAGCAGGGGTGCCAACGCAGGGCTACAGCAAAACCTCACTCAACTTTTGCCGCTGCAGTGGCCAGTTGATTATTTGTAATGTTATTGCTGTATTTCTATTTATTTTGTGATCATTGTGACTAAAGATAAAAAAAAAAAATATTTCACAGTGTAACTTTCCAATGTCGTAAAGTCCTGTCTTGGAGTATTATAAAGTGCTCTGCAATGTTTTGGCATCAATTCAGCCCCTTGCATTTTTTTAACACAAGTCTGACCTTGTGTCACCGAAGTATTAGATTACACCATGACATCATTTACTGACATGTTACAGTAAAGTGGGTCTCTTTGATAATCACACAATGAAGTGGACCTCTGCTATCACTAAGGGGGTTGTGAACGGTCAGCGACCAACCTTTTGTTCTATAATCCAGACTTTGCAGACCAGGCAACTGTGTTTAACTGACTGAGGAATGTGTAGATGCCTGTCTGCTGCGCTAACACGTCAGCAGAATAAGAAGGGAGGTGAAGCATATATGCAGTAGTCTTTTTTTATCAATTTGTTTTAATGTTTTTTTTTTTTTTTACAGAAACTGTTATTCTGCCATTAATTTACTGTGTATATGGTTGAAACTGTTTGCTTTACGCTTTGTTTTGCGTCTCCCTATTTCACCTACAACTCCATCTGTGGCTCTGCATGATATTGTAACATGTAATATACGGTGTCACTCATTTCTTGTCACTGATTGTGCTGGCTGTGACGACTAAACGCCTGGTCATGGCTGTTGGTTAGTAGATAAACTGTTGGATGCAGATCAATGTTTTTTGCATTCTTATTTATAAACCTAGGTGGCTTCGGCACTGTTAAAATCAGCTGAAAACTTGCCTATTCAAACTGGCCTTTGTCTCATGTTTGCAATTTTGTTTTTTATGTTTTATTTTACGGTTTTTATTTCTATTCATTGTTTGGTCTTTTAACACATTTTACTCTTGTGACTTTTTTTCTGTAAAAGGTGCTACATTAAATAATTTACTAACTTCTCCCCTCAGTACCAACATGAGTGGATTGCAGTGCCTCGCCTCAGAGAACATCTGGTTTGACAAACAGCGCTACGATGAGGCGGAGAAGTGCTTCTACGAAGGAGCCAACGGACCCTCTACACAGGTAGAACAAGCAAACATCTTTTAAAAAAAAAAAAAAAAAAATAATTGCTTTTCAACTTCTTTTTAAAAGCCTGTTTTTATGTAGCCCAAAAGCAAAGCGGTTTTTTTTTTTTTTTTTTTGTAGTCAGGACCTTGTTTAATATGCTTCAACCTGATCATTCTTAAATATAAGGACTTTTTTTCTTTACACAACCTTTATTTCCAATCATTCTCTTGTCTTTTGCTGCCATCTTTTGAAGTTCCTTCGTCTTACTCAGCTCATGCTGCCCTGTCAATCACTGGCCTGTTAAGTCGCTCGATTTAGAAGTGGCTCGTCCTTGTGAGAGGGGTCAGGTGGTTTGGCAGCTGCCTCTGCCTCCCAGTCTGTGCAGGACAGTAGAGAGTTTCTGCATAAGCCTGGGAAACAATGTAGATTGGAGAATGATCGCTCCTGTCTTTTTAAATGGTTGTTTCACCCAAAACTCAGAATGCCATATGGCTTCTCCTTACCCTTTGTGATTTCAAGCAATGTAGGTAGTTTTGGTTTTATGTTGAGTTTTTCAGAGATGCTCCTCTACTGCGGCCTCAAATACAAAGAGGGAAATATGTCTTTACAGAAACAATGTCCTGAAATGATTCACATTTTAGTACAACATGTACTGAAGTGGGAAAATGACAGCTGCACCATCCTGGGTTTGTGTTACCCTCGTGCCTCCTGCCAAAATGTGTGTAACCTTTTTATATTTTATCATGAGGCACAACATTTGCATGTAGCTCACATTTATTTGCTCCTTGCTTACATGTTTTTAATTGAGTCATCCTAAATGTTTGCTGTATGGTCCATCCTGCTTTTGTCTGTTTTGCATGCTGCTTTCTGTCTTTTTCACTGCTCCCGCATCATCACTGCTTTACCCACATGTACCTGGAGGGGAAAGAAGTTAATGCCATCCTGAAGGACATTGCTAAATCCCGACAGAATATTCTTCAGTCACTAAATGGAGTGAGTACTGTGCTACAAATGAGCCTCAGGCACACCCCCTGTAGTGGCAGGACTGTACTCACTAATGTCCGTCTACCAGCCCTAAAACGGGAAAACATCTGTTTTAATTTAGAAATTGTGATTATAGTATAGACAGCAAGGTAAGGGACATTTTAGCCATATTTAATTCCCAGAAAACCTTTGGCCTGCACTTTACAAGAAAAGTGCTTCATGCATGCTACAGTTTCTGTTGAGACACATTCTCCCTCTCTCCTATGCTTGCTTCTCCTATAATCTCCATTGCAATCTGTCAGTAAGTTGTGTATCTGTTTGTCTTTACATCAATGCTATATTGTTCGCAGTATAAGTGTGGTTATACTATACATTATTTTGTAAGTGTTCAAAAGAAAAATTAGCTTTTTCTCTGATTACTGGCGCCTAGAAATACGCATTCATTATGAAAGCCCAGGGGCACAATCAGGCACTTACTTACGCAGGCGGTTTGTTCCCAGTGTAAGCTGTAAGTGTAAGCAAGAAGAGCTACTGTATTGCTTACAACAAACTTGGAGCTTGTTTGCTGGAAACTGCTGCCTTGAAGGGGTCAATGAGTAAAACACAGTGGTTTCACAGACTTAAACATGTGCTATAACGGTTTCAATGGTTCTGTAGAGCTGCTGGATTGGTTTATATTTCCCATTTTGGCACTACTAGTGACTTTTTACTCATATTCAATTGATATGGTTGTGATGTAAAAAGTTGATTAATGCAGTTTTAATGTTTCATCCTAGGGCTGGGCGATATATCGATATCGTGATATGAGACTAGATATCGTCTTAGATTTTGGATATCGTGATATGACATAAGTGTTGTCTTTTCCTGGTTTTAAAGGCTGCATTACAGTAAAGTGATGTACTTTTCTGATCTTACCAGACTGTTCTAGCTGTTCTATTATTTGCCTTTTCCCCACTTAGACATTATGTCCACATTACTGTGGACATAATAAGTAAGTGTGAAGATATTTTGTTAAAGCACAAATTGTCAACCCTAGAATATCGCCGCAATATCGATATCGAGATATTTGGTCAAGAATATCGTTATATCTGATTTTCTCCATATCGCCCAGCCCTATTTCATCCCATTTCTCAGAATATTGACTTTATTTTCTGTTACTGACAACTCTGGTGCATGTCTAGCATCCAAGTTTCTTCCTACAACCAGTTTTTTTCTTTTTGTCTTCTGGTCCCCCCCCCCCCCCCACCACCTTACTTTCACCCTTTACATTGCCGGGTGCAGGTGAAAACTTCTCTGCAGCAGCCCAAGGGGCGCCAGCAGAAACGGCAGCACAGAAATGTAAGTCTTCTGCATCCGGTTTTGCTGCTCAAGCCTGGGAGCACTGCATGGCTGAGACAGACGGCCTGGTGCACTGGCTGTGTCTGCTGCTGCCTGGTGTAGAGTGTGCTACTGTTACCACAGCACTAATCTGTAATCTTACCATCAACTGAAGAGTTTACCTGCATGCTGTCGTTGTAAACATTAAATCCTCTCTTTATTGGGGATCGAGGGAGTTGATTTTAACATCAGCATTGTGTGTGCAGTGTATCCAAATCATTGTTGTGCAATGAATAGAGGTGTGGAGATTAAACGTGACAAGATTTCTCTTCGAGGTAAAAGTGTCTCGCGATATCAGTGCATAAGTGCAGAGCAGCAGCCTTGAAATTAGCATAGAAAGTCCCCCGGCCGTTCTCCAAAGTTTACTCTGAGTTTACTTTTGCAGAGCGATAGCGGGGGAGGAACTGCATGTAAAACCCATGGATGTATTAAGAGAAGTTAGAACTTTAGAGTCTCTCTCTCTCTCTCTCTCTCTCTCTCTCTCTCTCTCTCTCTCCCTCCCCCCCTCTTGTCTGAGACACACACGTCAGCAGCGTGCAGTTCACTGTGGCGCTGTCTCGCGCAGACCACTCTTTCTCTGTTAAAATGAGTCGGGAAGCGGACAGCAAAACCTAACTTTACTTTTAATGACATTAAATAAAGAGAAATGTTCTGTTTGTCCTATAATGGTCATAAATCGATACTAGAGTAGCCTCCGTTTGTTTAGTGCTGCAATTAATAAAATGCAGAGGAGAAACTAGCATCTGTCTTCACAAAATCATTTGAGTGTTTGATGGTAATTTATTTGTGCTTTAGAACGTAATCAATGTAGCCTGGTTGACACCAGACCCTTCTCAGTTGTAACTGAGAGTGGGTCTGGGAAAGGTTAATTGACAGTTCATTTCCAAAGGGGGGGCGTCACCAACGGACACCGCTCAAATGCCTCTGGGCGCATTGGATAGTCCTTCAACCAGACCAACGCTGGTGACGCTGTGCTTCGGTAGCCGTCATGTTGAATGTAAACAAAAAGCTGCTCGCCGTCGTCGCGTAAAGCCCGCCTCAGCGGTTGTGATTGGTGCCTCGATTTTGGGGACATTGGAAATGGGTTTGAATGGGCTCTTTGGACTGACTGACTGACTTGCAGAGCAAATCTCAAATTTGCCGGAAGTTCGTCAGGGTTTACCCAGGCTATAATCGATGTGAAACTATAGTAAAATAAGCTTTATTTCTCTCTGTCTACTGTGCAATGACAAAGTCGAGTACAAAACTGGTCTCAACTACTGCCAGAAAACACTTGGTTATGTTGTAACCTTGGTTCTGAGTGAAGAGACTCTCTCTCCACCATACATATGGAATAAGTAACAGTGTAACTGTTAGTTATGCAGGAGAGTAACCAGTCATTTGAGTTTATGGCAAAACCTTTTCAGTGCTCGGTTTTCATTTTGTGACTTTCATTTCAATAAAGTCTTATTTCTTCATTGATGTTTTCGGTAAAGTGTAGTGTTAAAATCTCGTCTCGATCTTGTGAACCCAATCTTGTGTCTCGTCACACCCATAGTAATAGATATTTTAGCCTTGCATGGTTTTCTTTTTAAACCTAACCACGTTGATTTTTTTTTTTTTTGCTTGCTTCTTCTCTTCAGGCTTGGATTGGCTCTCAACCTGGATAAGAGTGCCGATTTGCTTTGTCACCATTTGAGCCCTGACCTGCAACATGACATTTGCTAATTAATTTGTGTTTATCTCTGCACAGTCATCCTCACATGCAGGAGACCAGGAGCTGGTTTCGCGCATGAAGAGCATGGAACTGGAGAACCAAACTCTGCACAAAGGTATGCGTGTGAGTTTTGTCATGTCTTCCTGAGCTTTTTGCTTACTTGTTACACAGTATCCATTAGGGCTGGGTGATATGGCCTGAAACAAAATCCCCTTTAAATTGACCCCCCCCCCCCCCCCCCCCCCCCCCTACTTAAAATCAATCTGCAGATGAAAAAGAAATTGTTCAAAACAAGTTTTCACTTTTTGTTTTGACTCATACACACAGGCACACACACACATACACATGGGGCATGTATTCCATTATGATTTTTCATGCCAATTTTGTGGAAATATATATTGGTTTGAGTGTCACTGTGAAAACAGTAAAGCATGGCGGTGCAAAACTCATGTTATGGGGATGTTTCTCATACTGTGGTGTTGGGCCTATTTATCGCATACCAGGGATCATGGATCAGTTTCAATACATCAAAATACTTGAAGTTGCCTTATGCTGAAGAGGAAATGCCTTTTGAAGTGGGTCTTTCAACAAGACAATGACCCAAAACACACAAGTAAGTCTTGGTTCCAGATCAACAAGATTGATGTTATGGAGTGGCCAGCCCAATGCCCAGACCTCAATCCCATAGAAAACTTGTGGGGTTTGAAGCAAAACCCAGTAATGCAGAGGAATTGTGGAATGTAGTTCAATCGTCCTGGGCTGGAATACCTGTTCACAGGTGCCAGAAGTTGGTCAACTCCATGCAACACAGATGTGAAGCAGTCCTCATAAATAATGGTTATGCAACTAAATATTAGTGCAGTAATTCAAAGTAAAGCAAACCCTTGAGACATTTTTCAGTTTATACAGTAAATGTTTGACTTTGTAAAGAAAAATGCAAATACTGCTATTTTTTCAAACATCCTAATATTCATTTTTCTTCACTTTCTGTAAAGGTATAACACAAACTTGATCAATTTTGGTCATGTTTTGATTTGGAACTGAATGTGCAGTGTTCCCAATGCATTGATATTATGGAATTTAAAGCTATTCTAAGGATTTTGAGCATTCCCTTTTTTTAAACACTGCTATTATTCTGAACACAACTGTATATTGGTTTGTGTTTTCCCTCCATACAAAATTAAATAATTATGCTATATATTCAACAAATTATATAATTATGCTATATATTCAACAACAAAATAGATGCATGAGATAAAGCTGTTTTCACACATACGTGTAATTCACTTCTCGCTGAGCCCATTCGGAACTACTGGAGCCTAGAGGGGAGCGTCGGCAGATGTTAAGGAGAAAACCGATTGTCATTTACATAAAGAAGTCAACGTTAACTACACATTTGAGTTAATTGATAAAATCGATTTCTCGCCCAGCCCTAGTATCCATACTTAATTTTCTTACAATTGTGTTTGCTTGTTAGTGGTGGTGGAGATGAGAGCAGCCCTGCAGAAGCTGGAGTCCAGAGTGGCTATGCTGGAAAAGAGCCCAGCAGCTGTCCCATGTGCTAAGGTAGATATCTGCGGGGGGTTTTATTTTTTTTAGATGCATATGTTCTCTGTATTTATAAAACTACTGTCTGAAAGAGGCAAGACAGCCTGGTCTCTGGAACAATTAGATATGTGATATAAATTAAAGTAATATAATGAAAATGAATATAATGTATGCTACTTTGTTACATGTGTTCAGACTCAATTGAAAGAACACCTCATTTACAGATGCAAAACAGTTTTGTATTTTTTATGTTTTTTTTTTCTCGTATTGCAAGTTTCCTCTTATGATTTGATTATCTGTTTTTGTTGTTTGCTTTGTCTTGAGATTTGTTATTATACTGTACTCAAATAGTTTTGTATTGGGGAGTACTTTGTATAAGCCCTTTGGCTTCTTTCTTCCCCTGCACATATCTATTGACCCTATTACTGTATCATGTTTTAATTGTTTGAACAAATGGGTTGAAGGAAGAAAGATAAAACTTTATTGGAAAAAGCATTCTCAAGAGCAGACCTTCACAGATATTTCCTGTCCTTTTCCATTGTTGTGACCAGTCTGCTCCAGTCAAGGCTGCGCCAGTCAAGCCGGTAAAGGTGGAAAACGGTGATGACGATGACATTGACTTGTTCGGCAGTGATGAGGACGACGAGGAGGCAGCACGCCTTAAGCAGGAGCGTGTTGATGCCTATGCAGCCAAGAAGTCCAAGAAACCTGTCCTCATTGCCAAGTCATCTATCCTGTTGGACGTCAAGCCCGTACGTGTCCGCTTAAACTGTATCATGTTGCACATTAAAAAGCTTGTTCCATTGTAGTTTTGTTCTTATACAGGGAACCTACGGTTGTGGAAAATGTAAAATCAGGAAATCTGTCTCACCAGGCCATGGACTAGTTTGTACAATGATTCTTGATTGAATTATTTGCTTGTTTTGGATAAAAGGTGAAGAAAAAATATAGTTTGGGTTTAATCTCCTTTTTAAATTAATTTCCACTTAATTTCTCTTCTTAAATATTTTTAAATAATTTAGCCAGAATGAAACGATTGCAATGCATTTATTAGCTCAATTGTCCAACAAAATAAGTTAAACATGCATGTAGTCAAAATTAGTATGCTGTGTCATTCAACATATGTTGAAAGTTTTGCTGCAAAATGTCTTATTATAACTGTCTGGTTAAATATTGTTCGATGTGTCCCCGTCCTCCATGTGTTCCCTTAGTGGGATGATGAGACTGATATGGTGAAGTTGGAGGAGTGTGTGCGCTCGGTGCAGATGGACGGGCTCCTGTGGGGAGCATCCAAACTGGTGCCAGTTGGCTACGGCATCAAGAAGCTGCAGATCAACTGCGTGGTTGAGGATGACAAAGTTGGCACAGACATTCTGGAGGAGGAGATCACCAAGTTTGAGGACTATGTAAGTAACAACCACTGTGATGTAATTTGTTCACCCTAATAACACGTTTTTCTCTTACCTTGAGTTGTATCTAGCCATGTAGATAGCTTTGTTTTCATCTAAGGTTTTAAGACCTCTGTGTTATACATCTCTACCTCCACCCCGATACTATGTTGATGAATGGAATTTAATTTTTGGCACTCACAAGATTGAATAAAATTGCAGTACAAGATTTAACAGCAAAATTGGTTTCCAGAATTTGTGTCAGTCATTTTAAGAGATGACTTAATTTAAGAACATGTCTAGCTACCTCAGTAACCTGGTTATTGTAAATTGGTGTATACAGGCAGCAGGTCAGTAATTAAATTATCCTAAGGTTATTTTGGAAGCATGGCATAATTATTTTAATTGTAGTAGTTAGAAGTAGAAAGAAGACGGAGTTGACTTGTTCAGTTGTGGAAACTGATTTTTATTTCTAGAGGCTGCTTTGTGTTCGTTTCAGTTTAAGTCTAACTTTGGATGGAATTATTTAGAAGACAAGAGCCCATTGCTACATTATGATCTGTTTCCGTCCAGCCTCTTCGCTGTCATGGCATTACTTTCCCTGTCCAAAGTCTTTGTCCTGCACATGCATAATTGTAAAAAGCTGAAAATAAACTCTTATAAATGACCAAGAAATAGGCATCCTCCAGACAAAATTTAGCTGGGGAAACAAGAATTCTAAATTACATGATTTTTAAAGCTACATTGTGTAAGAATTACTCCCATCTAGCGTTGAGATCATATATCGCAATCAACTCGCTCTCGCCACGCAGTATTGCAGCTACGGTAGTCTTCACGCTTCAAAATCTGAAGCTGTACAAAAGGCCGTCTATCAGCCGTGGTTGTTGGAGTTCATGGATGAGTTCATGTCGGAGAGTTGTGCGGACGCGCGCTTCACACCACGAGCGGGCACGCGCGCCAACCGACGGAAAGGAGAGACAAAGAAAAGTGACTGCAGCTCCAATGGTCACTTTTTTTCTGATGACGCCGGTCTCTTGCTCTTTTTAATATCCATTTTCTTTTTCTGGGCGAAGAAGACCCCTGTTCCTGAATACGTGTGGTCCTCCATGTTTCCTTCTTCAAACTTGCTGGGGCCGGGAAGCTACGATACCCGTTAGCAGCATTAGCAGCAGCTGTGAGTTGAAAACGCGAAAGGCAGAGCAGTATAGCCTGTATATCCCTTACCGGCAAGCGCAAATGTAAAATTCCAAGCTAATAGGAGTACTTCAAATTGATGGTGGTGGTCAATATTCATAAAAAAGGACAAGTTTTTGAAGGGCAATACAGATTCTGATAATGAACAACTACAAACGTTACACTTTGGGGCTTTAAGAAAGCCGACTGTAGCCTGTAGCCAATGTCACGAATTGCTTTTACGCACACTGAATTTTACCCTGTTTATTTCACAGACCTCAAACACTCTTCATTGACACTAAATGGATCATGAATTGTGCCTATGGTAAATGTTGATAGTGTATTTTGTGGACTCTCTAAAGGACAGAGACATGTTGCTGCTGAATTTATTTTAAAGGTAATTTTCTAACAAAGTGAGCACCACAGATGAATTTCCATTTTCTTCTGCTGTATTGGGGTAGAGGCAGACATATCTTCAAGGGGAACTATTCTGTAGCATTTTCAGGTTCATAATTGTATTTTGTGTTTGTACTAGAACATGTTTACATGCTTTAATGTTCGAAATACATTCCTCATACTGCCCATGGCTGGGGAGAATTTAACATTAGGGGCCTTCCGACCGGAGGGATTTTTGCAGTTCTTAGAACTAAACGTTCCTAGAACACATTTTTCGTCGTGTTCCGACAGGAAAAAATTGTGGATTTTTAAGTTCCTTTGACCTCAGTAGCATACTTTTTTAGCTCCTACTTCAGAGCAGGGTCTTTTCCCTTTTCCTCGGTGTACTTGTTTGGTTGAACTTATAAGTCACGCCCACTGCCAACTCGGAACTTTCAGGCAGAGCAACAACCAACAACGGGACATTTTTAATAATTTTCACCATCTTATTCATGATTAAATTAACTTCTGACAACATTTTATGCGAGAAATTAACTGTTTAGATTTTGAATATAGGCAGTCTTGCGAAAATTGATGCCGAATTGACAATTTGCTTCAAAGTTTTCGGAGTTGAGGAGCTCCATGAAGTGAGGCGACAGCCAGCAAGCGACTGCCCCGGCCGCTAGCTCGTCGCTCGGCCAGTCATTCTCAGACACCTCGCTGTGAGCTGGAGGTCTCTCAGACCCCTCTCGTAAATAAGAGGCTTTTATTTCGCCGTAGACGGTTAGTTTGTTTAAATATCACAACACATGTCATCATAAGATTAACGGGAACCTGTGGTTAATGGTCTTTTCGGAGTTAAACTCCATAAGCGTGTCCTGCGGCGCGCCGGCACACACACACACACACACACACACACACACACACACACACACACACACACACACACACACACACACACACACGTCCACAGCGCAGCAGGCAGAGGTGGGGTCTGTTCCGAGTATAATAAAACCCCGTCTGTGTTGAGCAAAACATTACGTGAATTACTACGAGAATGGACGTGCATTTAATATAGGAAAAGTGCCGAAGTATTAGCATCATTTGTTGTTGTTGTATGTGGCGCTAAGGTCTAGTGATGATGCTATAGACCGTTGCAGTGCTTGCGTCACTCCCTTACCCCTCCTACCAGTCCCTATGGCCACTTGGCCAGTGGGAATGCAAACGGGAAAAAAAGATTTTGGGGGAGAGTAGTTCTTAGAACTGCTTAGAAGTGTACTTTTCCTCTAAAAAGTAAAAGTACTATCCGTTCGGAAAGCCCCTATTGTCAGCAAAGATTACATCTTTTACTGTCGTTAGCATGTACCTGTAACATGCGACAATAAAAAAAAAAAAAAAAAAAAAAAAAAACAGTTGTTCCTGCCTGGAGCAGATGACCAATCATAGAAGGCCGGCTTGGAGTTGCGTAACAATTAGCCAACAATAGAAAAAACTGTTGAAACCGGAGCGTTTAGAACAGTTGGAAATCTGAACCTTTTAGCTCACAGGGGTTTCTCTAAAATAAATTCACCTCAATATCTGAAGTTTTGGCCACGTGTAACATGAAAATCTGACATAACATTGTACATATGACAGAAAACACAAAAAAGCATATGTCCACTTTAAACCCTTACCAGATTACATAAAATGATCTGCATTATTGGATAGTATTACAGGCAAGCCTTTTGTGATTTGGGTAAACCAAACCTTGAATAACTCAAAGAACATACATTTCTCTCTGGGAAAAATGGTGGCATTCAAAGTCCCAAAATTTTTATTTTTTTATTTTTTTTTATAACCTCTTAGTAAATATGCTCTTTCACTTTCTGGTGGAGAGTTTCAGGAAATTGACACCACTCCAATGTCTGTTCATTAAGTACAAGGCTGCAGCGTTGGTTTAGCACAAAAACTGGAAACTGAGAACAGCAGGCCATATCCACCTACTAGCACCAGGGTTGTGTGTCTTTCTTTCTAGTCGTAATCTCCATTACTTAAATGCTTTATTGTTGATTTACTTTTCTTCTTTTGCAGATCCAGAGTGTAGATGTTGCTGCCTTCAATAAGATCTAAGCTCCATCAGCTGTTTACCTGGTCAACCAAAGTGTTGCGGCTGCTCCGGTTTGCACGGTTATTAAAAGGTTTTGAGCACAAACCTCTGTCTCAGTTTCGTTATTATTCTTTGTAAAACATAAATATTTTACATGGAGTGCAGTCATCTTTACATTTTAGGGGAACACAGTCTCAAAGTAGAGCTTAAACCCACCCAAAATCAGGCTGGGTGAATGTACTGTCTGGCAACTAGTATATTATGTTATAAAAAGTCATAGTATTTCATAAAAATTTCAGAAGGCAGTATATTTGTCATGTTTGTCATAACAAAAATTATTTAAAAAAAAAAATTCTGTCAAAAAAATGCCATACAAAGTAAATGGCCCAATCCCAAAGTGATCCCTGAGGACTAAGGACTAAAGACTCACAGACTTAATTGATCTCAGGTGCTGAGTGAGTGAGTGTGTGAGGCCACATGGGCTCAGATAGGTAGAAATGGGATTGGGACAGCACTTCATGAGATCACATGTTACCTTGGCGATGTTTAATAACCAAGATGTTGCTGACACTTGCTGGTTTGGGAATTTTCATTTTAAGTTTGTTGCTTTCCACACGGCCAAGGCCCAGGAGACGGCTGCCTGATTCCACGTTTTTTCAAACTCGTTTTACAAGCTGGACAACAGGTTAGTCTGTGCTTCGTGGTCGTGCTGTTTACCTTTTGTAATTTCCGGATTTCCCTATGGTCTCCGCGGTAAACGTCACAACGCATTGTACTGTGGGTAATTCCATTTGGCGAAGTCTGCAGCGATGCGATATATGTGTCAATGATGCAGACTCACGGAAAGGGCTCGGTCAGTGTGTCCTCAAACCCTCACGCCCTTTGAAATTCGACACTGGGACAACCCTAAGCTCTTACGAATTTCGCGAGGACGCGCACCAAAGTCCGTGAGTCTGAGTCCGGACTTTGGGATTGGGCCATAGAATACATACAATGTTATTAAAAAGTCATAAATGTCAAAAGTCAAAGCATAGAAATGGGATAGCAAAGTATGCCATAAAACTTCAAAGTAATAGTATATAAAAAGTCGTTAAAAGTCATATTATAGTACATCATAAATAATTGGCAGTATAGTATGCCATGAATGTGCCATAAAAAAATCATAGTATAGTGTCATAAAGACGTCATTGTATAGTATGCAATGAAGATGTCATAGTATATAGTATGTTATAAAAATGTCAAGTCATAGCATAGTATGTTATAAAAAAAAATGGGATAGTAAAAGTCATACAAAAAGTCATAAAAAAATCATAGTATAGTATGTCGAAAAAAGTCATAATAGTATGTCGAAAAAAGTCATAGTATAGTTACAGTGAGGAAAATAAGTATTTGAACACCCTGCTATTTTGCAAGTTCTCCCACTTGGAAATCATGGAGGGGTCTGAAATTGTCATCGTAGGTGCATGTCCACTGTGAGAGACATAATCTAAAAACAAAAATCCAGAAATCACAATGTATGATTTTTTAACTATTTATTTGTATGATACAGCTGCAAATACGTATTTGAACACCGGTCTATCAGCTAGAATTCTGACCCTCAAAGACCTGTTAGTCTGCCTTTAAAATGTCCACCTCCACTCCATTTATTATCCTAAATTAGATGTACCTGTTTGAGGTCGTTAGCTGCATAAAGACACCTGTCCACCCCATACAATCAGTAAGAATCCAACTACTAACATGGCCAAGACCAAAGAGCTGTCCAAAGACACTAGAGACAAAATTGTACACCTCCACAAGGCTGGAAAGGGCTACGGGGAAAATGCCAAGCAGCTTGGTGAAAAAAGGTCCACTGTTGGAGCAATCATTAGAAAATGGAAGAAGCTAAACATGACTGTCAATCTCCCTCGGACTGGGGCTCCATGCAAGATCTCACCTCGTGGGGTCTCAATGATCCTAAGAAAGGTGAGAAATCAGCCCAGGACTATACGGGAGGAGCTGGTCAATGACCTGAAAAGAGCTGGGACCACCGTTTCCAAGGTTACTGTTGGTAATACACTAAGACGTCATGGTTTGAAATCATGCATGGCACGGAAGGTTCCCCTGCTTAAACCAGCACATGTCAAGGCCCGTCTTAAGTTTGCCAATGACCATTTGGATGATCCAGAGGAGTCATGGGAGAAAGGCATGTGGTCAGATGAGACCAAAATAGAACTTTTTGGTCATAATTCCACTAACCGTGTTTGGAGGAAGAAGAATGATGAGTACCATCCCAAGAACACCATCCCTACTGTGAAGCATGGGGGTGGTAGCATCATGCTTTGGGGGTGTTTTTCTGCACATGGGACAGGGCGACTGCACTGTATTAAGGAGAGGATGACCGGGGCCATGTATTGCGAGATTTTGGGGAACAACCTCCTTCCCTCAGTTAGAGCATTGAAGATGGGTCGAGGCTGGGTCTTCCAACATGACAATGACCCGAAGCACACAGCCAGGATAACCAAGGAGTGGCTCTGTAAGAAGCATATCAAGGTTCTGGCGTGGCCTAGCCAGTCTCCAGACCTAAACCCAATAGAGAATCTTTGGAGGGAGCTCAAACTCCGTGTTTCTCAGCGACAGCCCAGAAACCTGACTGATCTAGAGAAGATCTGTGTGGAGGAGTGGGCCAAACTCCCTCCTGCAGTGTGTGCAAACCTGGTGAAAAACTACAGGAAACGTCTGACCTCTGTAATTGCAAACAAAGGCTACTGTACCAAATATTAACATTGATTTTCTCAGGTGTTCAAATACTTATTTGCAGCTGTATCATACAAATAAATAGTTAAAAAATCATACATTGTGATTTCTGGATTTTTGTTTTTAGATTATGTCTCTCACAGTGGACATGCACCTACGATGACAATTTCAGACCCCTCCATGATTTCCAAGTGGGAGAACCTGCAAAATAGCAGGGTGTTCAAATACTTATTTTCCTCACTGTATGTGGAAAAAAATCATAGTATAGTATGTCGAAAAAAGTCATAGTATAGTATGTCGAAAAAAAGTCACCGTATGTATGGGATAGTATAACAATGGTATATAATAGTATATAGTATGTCATATAATGTTATAACAAGTGTCAAAAACTCATAGTATGTCATGAATGTCAAAAGTCAAAGCATAGAAATGGGATAGCAAAGTATGCTATAAAAATGTCAAAATAATAGTATATAAAAGTATAAAAAGTCGTTAAAAGTCATATTATAGTACATCATAAATAATGGGACAGTATAGTATGCCATGAATGTGCCATAAAAAAGTCATAGTATAGTGTGTTTAAAAAAAAGTCATAGTATAGTATGTCGAAAAAAACTCAGTAGTATGTCGAAAAAAATCAGTCATACTTTTTTTGACATACTATACTATGACTTTTTGACATACTATACTATGACTTTTTTTGACATACTATAGTGACTTTTTATTACTTGTATGACTAGTATGCAATGAAGCTGTCATAGAAAAAATCATACTATAGTATGTTAAAAAAGTCATAGTATAGTGTGTTAAAAAAAGTCATAGAATAGTATGTCGAAATGTGATAAAAAGTCATAGTGTACTATGTTGAAAAAATGTCATAAAAAAATCATACTATAGTATGTTAAAAAAGTCATAGAATAGTATGTCGAAATGTGATAAAAAAGTCAGTGTAGTATGTCGCAAAAAATCATAGTATAGTATGTCAAAAACAGTCCAGAACGTCAATAAAGACATAGTATATCTGAGAGTTGAACCCCCAACCTCCAACCTTTCCATTTCCATCAGCTTATCTCACTGAGCTGTAAATGAAGCCCAAGTGTGCTGATTCAGATGTGTATTTATTGTTTACATCACTTGAAAAACAAAAAGTTATAGTTTAGTATGTACAAAAAAGTCATAGTATAAAATTTCATAAAAAGTCACAGTATAGTATGTCGGAAAAAAGTCATAGTATGAATAGTAAAATTTAACCTTCAACCTTGATTTTATCTCCGGCAGCTCATCTAACTGAGCCATTTGTGAAGCTCATAATGGATTGGTTCTGAGTTGTATGTATCGTTAACATTACTGAAGACAAAAAGTCATTCAAATTCATGTATAGTATAGTATGTATAGTATGTCGAAAACAGTCAAAAAGTCATGGTATAGTATGTCGAAAAAAAGTCACTGTATGGTATGTCGAAAAAAGTCATAAAAAGTCATAGTATAGTATGTTGAAAACAGTCATAGTATAGAATGTTGAAAAAAGTCACTGTATGTATGGAATAGTATAAAAATGTAATACTATATGGTATGTCAAAAAAAGTAAAAAAAGTCATAGTATAGTATGTCGGGAGAAAAAGTCACAGTATAGTGTGTCAAAAACAGTGAGAGTACAGCAGTCATAGTACAGAAAGTCAAAAAAGACATAGTATATCTGAGAGTTGAACCCTCAACCTCCAACCTCATTTTTATTTCCATCAGCTTATCTGACTGAGCTGTAAGCAAAGCTGAAGTATACTGATTCGGATGTGTATTTATTGTTTACATCACTTGAAAAACAAAAAGTTATAGTTTAGTATGTACAAAAAAGTCATAGTATAAAATGTCATAAGAAGTCATAGTATAGTATGTCGAAAACAGTCATAAAAAATGTTATAGTATAGTATGTCGAAAAAATCATGAAAAAGTCATACTATAGTATGTCGAAAAAAGTCATAGTATAGTATGTTGGAAAAAAAGTTGAATGCGAAAAAAAAAGTCTTAAAAAGTCATATTAAAAAAATCACAAAAAAGTCATAGTATATCATGTCAAAAAATGTCATAGCATGTCTGAGACCTGATACCTCAACCTCAAATCCTCTTTTTGTTTTGTTTTTTATTTTTAGCTCAAGCAGCTTATCTCACTGAGCTATAGGTAAAACAGAAGTCTGTCACTCAAAAAACAAAAAAATATAGTTTAGTATGTTGATAAAAGTCATAAAACGTTGTGGCCAGTTAGCTCAGTTGGTAGAGCGGGCGCACATATGTAGAGGTTTATTCCTTGACGCAGAAGGTCCAGGGACTGAGTCATTTCCTTCGAGAAAAAGTCATAGTATACTATGTCATACTAGAATGTGAAAAAAAAGTCATAGTATATTATGTCAAAGAAAGTCATAGCATGTCTGAGAATTGAACTCTCAACCTCAAATGCTCCTTTGTATTTTAGCAGCTTATCTCACTGAGCTATATGTAAAATGTCTATATGCTGGTCCGGAGTTGTATTTATCGTTTACATTACTCAAAAAATAAAAAGTTACAGATTAGTATGAACAAAAGAGTCATACAAGTCCTAGTATAGTATGTAAAAAAAAGTCACAGTATAGTATGTCGAAAACAGTCATAAAAAAATGTCATAGTATATTATGTCAAAAAATATAGTGTGTCTGAGAATTGAACACCACCCTCCAATTTGCTTTCATCTCAAGCAGCTTATCTCATTGAGCTATACGTAAAGCACAAAGCTACTGGTCCGGAGTTGTATTTATCGTTTACATTACTCAAAAAACAAAAAGTTATGGCTTAGTGTGTACAAAAGAGTCATAAAAAGTCATAGTATTGTATGTCGAAAAAAGTGATAAAAAGGTGATAGTATAGTACGTCAAAAACAAAATTATAAAAAAAAGTCATAGTATACTATGTCAAAGAATGGAAATTCATAAAAAAAAGAATGGAAATTCATAAAAAAAAGTCATAGTATACTATGTCAAAGAATAGAACCCTCAACCACCAAAAAAGTGATGAAGTCATGGTATAGTATATCAAAAAGTAATAGTTATAGTATGGCATGTCGAAAAAAAGTGATAAAAAAGTCATAGTATGGAATGTTAAAATTCATAGTAGAGTATATCGAAAAAAGTCATGGTAAAAAGTTACAGCATAGTGTGTCGAAAAAAGTGATAGTATTGTATGACAAAAAAAGTGATTAAAAACAGTGTAGTAGGTAGAAAAAAGTGATAAAAAAGTCATAATATAGTCTGTCGAAAAAAGTGATAGTCATGGTAGAGCATGTTGAAAAAAATGATAAAAAAAAAAAAAAAGTCATAGTATATAAGCAAAAAAGAAAACGTTATCAAACGGGCCAGCCTGGACTGGGTATAGCACCTGGGTCTTAGTCTGCAGTGACTACTTGCTGGTCGCCTGTTGGCAGCAGTGCTAACTACTGAGTGTTTTATGTTGAAAACAGTGATAGCATAGTAGTTGAAAAAAGTAATTAAAAGTTTTCAGTATAACATGTCAAAAAAAGTGATAAAAAAAACTCAAGCGTACATTGAATACAAGCACAAATGTCCTTAACGAGCTGAACATTTTGATATTTGAATGGTTTTCTTAGCTGAAAGTATGCAGAAGTAGTAGGCGACTGGAAATCGTACGGAAGAATCAGATAAAAATACTGTGAATGCTGCTAAATAAGCATTCACTCAATTATCTGCATTGTTAAATACCATTAAAAGGTAAGCATTTTGTGAGTTTGGGTGAACCAAACCTTTAATAACATATCTCCTTCCAGATAAAATAGGGTGTTCATGTACCAAAAACTCAGTTTGATCGCCAGCACTAGTAGTTATGTGTCTGACTATTTCTTGGCCGAGAGTCATTGCACATAACCCCTGTAAAACAGTGCACCCCAATTTGATGCACAATGAATCCCTATATTATTACATAAATGTGCTCAAACAAATATACATATTTGGGTTGATGAAAATGTCTTCCTTTGCAGATCCAGGGTGTGGATGTTGCTGCCTTCAGTAAGATCCAAGCTCCACCAGCTTGTTACCTGCCCCACCAAAGTGTTGCTGCTGTTCCCAAGTTGCACGGTTATTAAAATAACATTTTTAAAACACAAACCTCTGTCTCAGTTTCATTATTATTCTCAGTCAACATTAATATTTTGAACCCCATATTTACAAAGTTACTTGAAAACCGTTGGAGTGCAGTCATTTCATTTAAAGAGAGCACAGCCTCAAAGTAGAGCTCAAACCCACCCAAAATCCTGGGTATACAGGCTGGGTGAATGTAGTCTTGACTTTATGAAGTAAAACCATTGTATCAGAAACATTATAGAAAGACAAAGTCCCACCCCTGAAGTCCAGATACACTCCAATCCTGCTGCAGCACGGAGCAGCGATGGTCAAACCCTCCTTATTGTGCTGAAATGAACAGACTGAGTAAGAGCAGTCCAGGCTCCAGGATTTAGAGTTGTGTCCAAGCTTACATTCACTCCCTGCTCCACTCCTGCCCATGTTTTTGTAGCAGACGCCAATGGAAACCCCTCCGTTACCAGCCCACTCTACCTCCCAGTAGCAGCGTCCAGCCATCCCAGCTCTGCACAGCACCTGGGCCCAGCTGGTAAAGCGAAGCGGATGGTCCGGGTATGGCTGTGGCTCCGAACGTGTGGTCACCCCTCTTTGACCATCAGAGAAGCTTAGATAAGGGTTGGCTGTGTTCAAGTCCAGGGTTATATCGTTGTAATCTGGACACAGTAGATGCACATTGTCAGACTCCAACTACTAGTTAGTGGATTTCATAAAGATGGATGTTCGTTAGGATTTATCAAATAATTGTACTCACATTGTAGAAAATCAGCTCTTGTCTTCGGTTCTGAGTTGCATGGTACCTCAGTGTCTTTTACTGGTAGACAGATAGAGGAGATAACACATTAAACAAAAAAGAGTTGGTTACACTTTACTTGAAGGTATCTACATAAGAGTGACATGACACTTTCATGAACATGTCATAAAGATTATAAACAAGTCAAACATTTATGACATAACGCTTCTTTTAGTTAGTGTCATTCGGTTTTTGTCATGACAAGTTAGGGTTAGGGTTCATGTGTCATGTCAGTGTCATGTGTTCATGATAGTGTCATATCACTCTTATGTAGATACCTTCAAGTAAAGTTACCATAGAGTTAGTTAATTTGGACGCCCCCGAATCTGGAAGTAAAATTCCCCATTCATTTTACCCATAGACAATGTTACGTGACTCACAGTTGGAGCTCTTCTACTGCTTGGATCAGCACTGAACTCTCCCAGTCAAATCATCAGTACAATATATTAAGAACTGTGTTAGTAAGTGATGTTAATCCAATGTCAAATGTTTGTCAAATTCAGGCAATTGGGGTGGGGGGGTTGTATTTGTTTGGCAGTTGAGATCAAATATCAACAATTTTTGCCCAGCTTCGCTTACTGCACCATTAAAATATCTGGTTCTTTGATTAAAAAGTAGAAGGACGGGAGGGGCTTAACCACTAACGAAACTTCCATACCTTTAGTCTTTTCAGAGGTACTTTGATTGCTGGTCTCCTTCAGTGAAATGACTAGAAATGCAAACAAACAAACAGTCAGTATTTACTGTTCACAAAATAATCATGTTTGTGGTAATCAGGTGTAAAAGAGACATCATACCTTTATCAGAGATCCTGTTGAATTCTCGTTCAAGTATTTCGTCCAGACTGTCTTTGAGATCAGCTAGGGCTCCTCTCATGGTTTTATACATCAAATATTGAAGTGCATCAGTGCTGGGCATCTCCACAGTCTTCATAGGGAAATGAAGAGACTTGCACTTCTGTGGTGACATGCAACACAACCAAATTAGAGGATAGAATTTGAATAAAGCAAAAACCCTGAAAAAACAGGCATGAATCACTTTGAGTCATGTTCACCAAGTTCACACCGCAAGTTTTACAGAGTGCTTCACACAAGGCAATAGAATTAAAAAACAAATAAATGAAAATGTAAAAGCTTAAAATAGGTAAATTAAGTGGACTATAATAATGCTCCAGAGAGACTGACATTTGGGATAAGGTCTTTGATAATGTTACACCTTGATAATAATATAATCGATTATTTTAAATGTTTTATTTATAAATATATTACAACAATTCTGATTATTGTTAGTTTGACCTGTTAACATGGAGATTTAACCGAAACTAAATTAACTTTAACTAAAAAATTAAAAATCACACATTTTTGCAAAATAACTGAATCATAGAATAAATGTGAGGATTGCTTCTTTTATTTTTTTTTAAGAAAAATGTGTGGTAATTAAATCCTTGTCTCTAAACATACGTGTGTATCATTATGTGATCACTTAAGAGATTTCTTAACACTTCAATGATAAATGTGTCTTATTGATCATATTCAGCGAAGTACTCATAAATTGACTAATGATGAGCTCTCTTAAGTGTGATTCTTAGATTTTAGATAAATACAGAAATACAGCAAGGAGCCTGAAAGGTAATAAAAAAATAAATCCTAAAACATAGTGGGAGTCAGTGTGAAAAAGGTTAAAAACAGGTGTATTGTGGTCATGTCTCTTAGTTCTAGTAAAGCCTGATACACAGTGGAAACAGTATGTAGTTACGTGAAGAGGCTTTTGCGATAATCAAGGCTTGAGGAGATAAACGCATGCAAGATCCTCTGGGTCTCTAAATGTCAAAATCAAAAGTAGCCACCAGCTGCATTAAGTACTGCAGTGCATCTCCTCCTCATGGACTGCACCAGACTAGCCACTTCTTGCAGTTGTTGTCATCCTGTACCTGTCCTGCAGGTGTGATATTTGGATGTACCGATCCTATGCAGGTGTTGTTACAAGTGGTCTGCCACTGCGAGGACGATCAGCTGTGCTTCCTGTCTCGCTGTCTTAGGCGTCTCACAGTAGGGACATTGCAATATATTGCCCTGGCCACATCTGCTGTCCTCATGCCTCCTTGCACCATGCCTAAGGCACGTTCACGCAGATTAGCAGAGACCCTGGGCGTCTTTCTTTTGGTATTTTTCAGAATCAGTAGAAAGGTCTCTTTACCCTCCTAATTTTCTCATAACTGTGACCTTAATTGCCTACCGCCCTTAAGTTGTTATTGTCTTTTCGACGTTCAACAGGTGCACGTTCATTAATTGTTCATGGTTCATTGAACAAGCATGGAAAACATTGTTTAAAGCCTCTACAATGAAGATCTCTAAAGTTATTTTGACTTTTTTTGCTGAGTTTATATACACATTACTCAATATACAGCTGGGTAGCTTGTGAATTTTCGTGGGGATCGATAAAGTCAAATTATACAGTAATAGTATCATAATTTATTTGTTGATGATATTTTGTATCATTCATTTGAATCTTAAAAGTAACCAGTAATTTAATTTCTAAAATAAATGTAGTGGAGTAAAAAGTACAGTATTTACCTCTGAATTGCAGTGGAGTAGAGGTATAAAGAGCAAAAAAATGGAAATACTCAGGTAAGGTACAAGTAGGCCTACCTCAAAATTGTACTTAAGTACAGTACTTGCAGAGTAAATGTACTTGCCGTCGCTGTGGTTGGACAGACCTTTGCCCGCATCACTGGCCGAGTTTTGTTTTGTTCCATACCTGAAGAAAGTGGGTGTGGTCCTCAGTGCCAGAAATCTTCTCCAGCTCAGCACCGGTCCTCCTGAGCTCGGTTATGTCCCTCTGGATCTTCTCCAGCAGCTCCTCGGCCTGACTGACAGCTGCTCTCTCCTGAACTCTCATCACCTCCTTCACCTCACTGCTTTGTTTCTCTATGGAGCGGATCAACTTGGAGAAAACCCTCTCGCTCTCCTCCACGGCTGCTTCTGTGGAGTGCTGTGGAGGATAAACGTTTTCACTTTTTAGTGTAAGCAGTATGTCAACAGCATATTTAAAGCTCCTGTATTGAAAATGCACTCACCTTAATGTATCTGACAACATATCTAAGTTCCTTCTCCTTGTCCTTCAATTTCTGCACAGACTTCAAAGAGGCTTCTTGGAGTTTTTTCTGAGAGAATACATAAGAATATCACACAGCGCAGACCCTCAGGCTGCTCAGTCGAATATTTTCTTTCCACGGTTGACTTTCAAGATGTAAAGTTTTGATTTTACAATCAAAGGGTTGGATTGCATGGAAGACCTTTGGTCTATCAACCTAAACTTTTGACACAGTAACATCAGAGTACAAGATATGGCTGCAGGACCATGCTAGGCACATTTCATACCCCCATTTAATATTTGAAATGTTGAAGCCGTTACACCAGGCTATAAAAGACATATTCATAAAAGGTATAACTGCAGACAGAATCACAATTAGTCACCCTACTACTGTCTTTTATATGCAGCAAGTTTTAAAAGCATTTTGGAAATAGTCAAATGGTGATTTCGGTCACGGATTCATTACTCAGTCAAATCTGAACACACAGACATGATAAAAAAAAAAAGAGAGATTAGATTAGATTCAGTAGGCACTAATCTTTCCGGGATATCATTATGTCCAGTGGCCATCGCGAATAAACGTCCATGAAATCATAGAACAAAATGTTGCTCCTTATAACAGAACTTAAACCAGAAGGTTTTTTTTCTTCAGTATCGCAGTAATCCAGTGATAGTTGTGGGTACATTGCAAACTGAAACTGCTAAAAGCTAATTCGGCATACTGTTCATGGTGCAAATTTGCCAAAATGGAGGGAAAAAATAAAGGCTATCATTTTTTATAGCCCACAGCTAACTTAATGCAACTAATACTTCCGGTTTACATCTCCCAGAGCTTTATGGGAACATTAATAAAACATTGTTGTAAAGTACAGTTTTGAGATACTTGTACTACACTTGAGTATTTCCATTGTCTGATACTTTAAACTTCAACTACACAACATCTCAGAGGGAAATATTGTAATTTTTACTCCACCACATTTATTTGATAACTTAAGTTGCTACTTTCTTTACAGATTCAAATTAATAATACAAAGTATAAATATTATGATGATGTATTATTATCAGTTAAGCTAACACTTTATTGATCCCAGGGGGGATTTACAAGCTACCCAGCAGTATTTATATATATATATATATATATATATATATATATATATATATATATATATATATATATATATATATATATATATATATATATATATATATATATATATATATATATAAATAAAACAAAAAAAGCTCCACTTCTACCAGCAGCAACATTTAAAGGGATGTTTACACAATAATTATAATATATTGTATTCTGAAACGGGTCATTCTGTATAAGGAGTACTTCTGGTACTTTAGGAAATTGTAATGCTAATACTTTTGTTCTTTTACTTGTAACAGATTTATTACACAAATGTATTCATTAAATTCAAAAAAAATATTTCTAATATTACTTAAGTAAAATATCTGTCAACACTGTCAATCCCACATAACCCCGCACAGGCCCCAGCTAAAATAACCCTGATGAGGTCATAGTATTGTAATCAGGGTTATTTTTCGACTTGATAAAGCTCTTTCAGAACCACCGAAATCATTAGTGTTATCACAGGCTGAGAAGTACTTTTTAAACATCAAATACATACTTTCAGATTAATCCTGTCTGACTCACCTGTTGTGTTGCTCTCTCATCCACCACTGAGACTGCATCATGGCCCTTGTGTCTCTCTTTGAAACACTGGGAACACACACACTGCTGGTCAGTGCGACAGTACAGCCTCAGTGATTTATCATGATGTGGGCACAGCTTCTCCTTCAGCTGATCTACAGCTGGGATCAATTTATGGACCTTCCCATGAAAGCGTTCTTCGTGGACTCTCAAGTGAACAGCACAGTAAGACTCGGAGCACACAAGGCAAGATTTTACAGCTTTGCTTTTTCTCAATGTGCAAACACTGCATTTCACTTCCTCGGGTTTGGCCGAGTGTTGAGCTGCGTCTTGAAATCCAGATCTCTGAAACTTTTCCACCACTTCGCCCAGAACTGTGTTTCTACTCAGCAGAGGCCTGGGATGAAACACCTGCCTGCACTGTGGGCAGCTGTACTGGCCTTTCTGCTTGACCCTTGTCCAGTAATCTTCAATGCAGTCCAAGCAGTAGCTGTGTCCACAGGGGATCGTCACCGGGTCTCTTAAAACCTCCAGGCACACTGAACAACAAAACTGGTCTTGTTCAATAGAAATAGTTGCTGCAGCCATTTCCTGCACTCCGAACAGAAACTGGAAGGGACAAAGATGGGCGTAGCGAACAGGTGTGCCGATTACAGCTTCTCAGGTTTCACCTGCTGCACCCTGAAGCCTCCAATCACAGCCGCCAAAACGCTCGATGGAGTTTTTTTGCCTCCAACGGCGCCTTCCAAGCAGCTGAGCTAACCCTAACCCTAAACATAAGCATTGCCACGCTGCCTGGGAGGAGAAGTTTGGGCAAAAAACACCAAAGACCCACCCAAACCAGCAAATAGGCTGTCCCAGATAGAGCAAACTGTGCAAAGAATAATCTTCTATAGAAGCACTGCTCCAATGTATACGGGGTTCATATTACATGCACTGACCTATGAATGTTATACACATAGCCTTTTACACAAAAGCACTGCAGTGTGTTTGTGTGCACAGTCAACCTGCTATTCCACTTTTACATCAGACACCTTGTGCCCATATTTGTACAAATATAATCTAAACCATCCTCCATGCAAATAAACAACACACTTGAGAGAGACTAGTTTTACAAGTGTGCTTGCTTTTTTAATGTCAGCATGTCACAAATCACAATATATAATTACACATGTCTGTAAAGCAAACGTAAAGTTATGTTGTTTTGGTTAAAAAATGAAAAATCTTTACAAAAGCATTACATTGTTAAAATGAACTTAAACTTCACTAAATGTCAATGACATTTCCTTTCAAATACTGAAATAAGATGTGTTGAGTCAGTCACGTTTTAGGCTGCTTATTACTCAAGTAAATGCAATGTCAATGTGATCTAATGTGGCACTACTACACTACAATACTTTCCTTTTCTCTTTCCCACCTGCAGTATAATGCAAGATACAAGTATAGCTGATGGGTCAAAACACAGCAATTAAATAATACTAAAAAATTAATTATTAAATGTACAATTTACAAGTGTCGGTACAGATTTGTGAGAGAAGAGCACTGAGGTACGATGACATTCAGCCTGTGTGGGTGCATGTTAAATGTTGATTTTGATGTCCACTACAAGTCTATTTTCTCCTGGGGTGAGCGCGGCGCTGAAGGTTCCTCTGTCTGGATCCTGAGGAGAGTTTAGAGCCTGAGCAGACAGAACAGGAATTATTAGTCTACAGCACCCTGAGGTGACAAAAACGTTAGGACAAGAAGGATATGTTAGAGAAAGAGCTTACAAATAAAGAATATATTCCTGGACATGATCTGTACCATTTATCCAGCAAGATGCAATGCAATTAAATAATTTTAGTAATTATATTATTATAAATAAAACCCCATACACTTAAGGTGTCAATGTAATATTGCATTTAAAAAAAAAACTAAATTACCTCAGATGAAAAAATCTACAGTACAAGGTTTTCTTTACCACTTATTTCAAATATATTTTATTTTCAAAATATTATATATCATTTAAATATCTACAACTCACCTGTTAGTCACCTGCTGTGTCATAATAAATATACGCACATTTTCAGTATTTGACACAAAATCCCAATATGCATGGATCAAAGTGATCAAGAATGTACAATCAGCTGAGGCAGCTGAGTTACAGCTGTTTTGATAAGGTAAGACAGATGTTATCACTCAATCTGCAGGTGTTTCTGTAAAGTCACATATCCATGTACAGTACGCTCAACTCAGATGTTTTGATTCATTAAACACACACCCGTGACCATAGCCTGAGATCTTCAGGCAGTCTTCCTAGAGCCAGACTAAAAGTCTAAAAAGGTGAATGTGACTTTAAAAGGTGACTTCTACAAAAAGCTGTCATCTACAGGCAATTATAGTTGGATTGTAAGTACATTGACTCAAGTACTGTACTTTTTTTCGTTTTTCTGATAGCCATAGTTGCAAGCTATGTATTTTACATACATATGAACATATGATCAAATTAATACAATATGATGGATTGTTATAGCTTAAACTACCCAACAGTATACTCTATACTGTAAACTAGCTAACATTACCTCCACCTCAACCAGCAATACTATTAAAATGCTGCTTTCTTAGTTATCCGTAATTATAGGCCAGTAATATAATAACACTCTAATACTTTAAATATTAAGTGCACTTCTATTTAGGTAAAAGTATAAATGCAGGACCTTTGTGTGTGGTTTATGTTGTGGTATTGTTACTTTAATTTCAGCCAAAGATCTCAATACTTCTTCCAACACTGCAGGATTTATGTTATATATATTATACTGAATGTGTCTCTCTCTTTCTGTCACTAAAATGAAAGCATTTGTGATATGTTTTACATTTGGTTTTCTTGTGTAAAATAGGCTCTGCACGCTGTTTAATGCTGATATACTGTACATTTCTTTTTTGATAATACAGTATCTCTATTTACCAAATGGTGAGAAGGCAAAGGTGGGCACAGCAGATCCAGGAGGGAGGAAAGGGTTGAGAGGGTTCACAGGACTTTGGTCTAGGCCAGGTGGAGGGATCACTGCAAGCACAAAGAGAACAAACACTGTGACTGCACAGTTTCAGCTGTCCAAACTGTCAGAGTCTGCAGCACTGTCATCCTTCCACTTGAGCAGAATCAGCAAACTCCATTATAAACAAACATGTTGAGTAAGGTGTTTGTGCGCATGATAATGTGGTTAGGATGGGATGCAACAACAGGGTTTCTGCAGGGAACAACAAGTCAAATTTAAGAATTTTTAAATATCACAGACTAAATGGAAACTATCAATGTAAAGAAGCACGGATGATATTTATTTACCAAGTGCGTGAATGTATTGACGTTCCAGGGTTTCCCGTAGAAAATGTGTTAGTTAAGGTGGTAGGGTTGCCAATTTTAAGCTCATTAAACTATTTAAAAAAAAAAAGGTGCTATAACAGTTTTACTGGCATGGCTCCCATTATCCTGTGACACGCTCTCTTCCACTTCGCCGGACAACTCTTCTCCAAAACAAACAGCTCTGAGATAACAGAGATCAGCCCATAGCTTCACCCACTCAAAGCAGATAGTATGCGTGAAATAAAAACAGGACACGTAATTTCACTGTGTGTAGTGTTAACTACGCTAACTAACCGTGTGTTGTGAACCGCATGTAGTGATTAAAAAAAACAGACAACAGCTGTGTCTCAAAGACCAGGCAACAGCAGCCGAGGTGATGGATAGTTCCAGTCACTTGGTCATGTATTCACTTTGTTGAAACAAGAGAAGAAAGCCTCACTGATGTGAAGAACAGGACAGAGATACATATATAAATGCTCTCTGCCTGCCATATGCCAACGCTCCAGTAAGTCCACTCACCCCGTCTCTGCCCGGGCAGAGGTCGACAAACTCCCACAAACAACGAGGCATGCGACAGTGAAATGGTGATTCACCCCTTTAAATGTGAATAAACGACAGTTACACTCGCCGCCAGCAAATGCTCTTTCCGTTGTGATTGACAACTCGCCGTTAACCTTGTTTCCTACAGACTGTGTTGATGCAACTTTTTTTTTTGAAGACTTGGTTAAGGCGGCTGTTGTTAAGGCGGCCGCCTAAACTGCAAAGTGCTGCGGGAAACCCTGCCATATCACATTTTTTTTGCCACTACTAGTTGATCGATGCATCCCTGACTACCAAAAGTTTTGGTAGTGTGACTGACTAATGCAAATCATATTCTAAAGAGCACAAAAAGGTTTATACTCTCACCTAGTGTTGCTTCCATTTGTACAGCTGAGTCACCATCACTGGGCTGTGTTGTGTCCAGCTGTACAGCAGGATTTGGAGTACTTACAATCACTACATCTCTCACTAAAAAAAAGAAAAAAGAAAGAGAAAATCACATAAACAGAGTTGACAGAATAATTAGTATCAGAAAAAAACACAAACTCGATATAACCCTTTGTATCTACCTCTCTCATAGATGCTAACAAATCCTCCCTGGCAGACCTCCAGCAATAGTCCTTTAAAATCGGACACAGCTGTCATCACGGAGCCAAAGGTGAGGTTGGGGTCAACGGTGACTGTAGGCAACGCTGACAGCACAGGTGGAGCATGGAAAGACTCAAAACTCTGGAAAGACAAGCACAGAGACCAAGCGGTTGAGGTGTGTTACTGTGCCGGAAATCTGAATAAATCAGCCTGTTTGGTACCCAGTGGTGGAAGAAGTATTCAGATCCTTTACTAAAGTAAAAGTAGTAATACCACACATACTTCATCATCAAGTAAAAGTTCTGCATTCAAAATCCTACTTAAGTAAAAGTACTGAAGTATTGTTAGCAAAATATACAATTATATTGTATTATTATTTAGAAAATACTTACAATAACAAGTTAATTTGCATTCAAATAGTTTGGAATATTACAGCTTAAAAATTAGTATACATTTTACTTGACAAAAAAAAACGTCAGACTAAAATTACTCAATATGCAAATGTTGTGCACTGAATAAGGGATATTTTATAAATTGATCATATGTTTAGAATATAAAATCTTATTTTGGAAAATAACTTCAGATGTCATGAATGAATGTACAAAATGCAATATTTCCCTCTGAATTGTAGTGGAGTAGAAGTACAAAGTAGCAGACAACAGAAATGCTCAAGTACAATATTGAGATATTTGTATTTTACAGTACTTATGTAAATGTACTTAGTTACTTTCCACCACTGGTGGTATCAGTCTGAACATTGTTACCTGAAGGAAATGGACGTGGTCCTCAGCATGGGAAAGTTTGTCCAGTTCTGCCTCGTTCTTCTTCAGCTCAGCAATCTCCTTCTGGATCTTCTCCAGCAGTTGCTCGGCCTGACTGACCGTCTTCTTTTCCTGGGCTTTAATCAGCTCTCTCACCTCGAAACGCTTCAGCTCGATCGACCGAATCAGTTCAGTAAAGACGGCGTCGCTCTCCTCAGCTGCTGCCCGAGCAGAGCGCTGGAGGGAGAAACATAATAGACATAACATATAGAAGGCATTGTGTCAATTAGGAACTGTTTAAAGAAATCTGAAAAGAGGTGAGTACTATTTTAGCACCTACTGTATGTTGTGATCTACTGTATTTGTATATCAGACCAAATGGGATGTTGGCACTTACAGTGAGAGAGAAAATGGCTTGTCTGATCTCCTGGACA
The DNA here is from genome assembly GCA_023566125.1 of Zingel zingel. Taxonomy (NCBI): domain Eukaryota; kingdom Metazoa; phylum Chordata; class Actinopteri; order Perciformes; family Percidae; genus Zingel; species Zingel zingel. The sequence goes on from CM042324.1 coordinate 17,445,355, forward strand.
CCCTTTTCCCTTTGATGAATTATCAGCTGAGAGCTCTGCTTCATGTCACCAAGCTGCCTCTGAGGAAAAATAGTGAGAAAACTTGAAATTAAAGTTACTTTTACTTCAAAGAGATCTGGTCTTCATAGTTACATGACACCATGTTATATTTTGCCAAATACAACGACTACTGGTTTCAATATATCGTTCATGTGTCCATGTTCATGCTGTTTAAAGTCCCATTTCAGATCTGTGGAACCTTTCTATAATTAATTATTAAACACACACCTGAGGGTGCCGATGGCAGCTTTAACATTGTGAAAATAGAAAAGAGCCATATGAAAGCTTTTTCTCCATCAGACTAGATCTAGATAAAAAAAAAAAAAAACTACTGTACTTAAATGTATCAAACCAGGATTAGATTAACATTGAGACTCTAAAATCCTCCTAATTAAAATCCTTTAAGATTTGTGACTACTTTATTTTACTTTTAAAACTGAAGAAAACAGTGATTTCACTGCATTTTTACCACCATCCAGAGCACATTAGACCAGAGAACTGTAAAAATTACAAAAATTGTTTTAAATTAAAATCTTGTCAAATCTTGTCTCATTTTAAAACATTATAGCTTACTCAAGCATTTCAAATGCCACTTGTACTTGTTTTCTTTAATGTGGAACAGATGTATATTTTGTTTGTAAATTGTGCTGTTGTGGATTCCTGTGTTTGTCGATACTAATATTGACTATGTTCATTCTTTTCCTAAGAAGAGACCTTAATCTCAATGAGAATAGCTGTTCAAACACATGTATACAATCTGTAAAAGAGAAGTAATGGGCAATTTCACTGCTTTTACACCATGTAGATCACATCAACCCTGGTCGATATGAAAAAAATGTATGGTACTGTCGCAGATCAACAGCCTTATCTTGAATCAATCAGATGCCATGATTGAATTGATTAGCCTACCTGCTTCTGTTGTATCTCTGCCTCAGCCAGCACCGTGTCGTGGCCTTTGTGTTCATCTGTCAGACACAGGTAACAGATGCACTGTTTGTCGGTGCGGCAGTACACCTCCAGCAGCTTGTCGTGTCGGCCACAGATCGTCTCTTGGAGTTTTTTGGAGGCCGACACCAGCCTGTGTTTCTTGAAAGCAGCTGATTCGTAGTGAGGCTGAAGGTGGACGTCGCAGTAGGAGGCCAGACACACCAGACAAGACTTCACAGCTTTGTTTTTCCTCCCGGTGCACACGTCGCACTCCACGTCGTCGGCCTCAGCGAAACTTTGACTTCCAGTCATCGTTGTTGCATCTTGGAGTCCAGTCTTTTTGAATTTCTCCACCACGTCGGCTAACATGGTGTTTCTGGCGAGAACTGGCCTCGGGTTGAAGTTGTGCCTGCACTGCGGGCAGACGAAGATCCCCAGGTAGTCGTCCTGGTCCCAGTAGTTCTGGATACACTCCGAGCAGTAGCTGTGTCCGCAGGGGATGGTCACAGGGTCCCTCAGCACGTCCAGACATATCGAACAGTTGAACTGGTCCTTGTCCAGGACTACTCCGCCTTGAGCCATCGTCGAAAAACGCTGAAGTTGGTGTAGAAAATGAGCGAAAGCACAGGAATTTGACAGACAGCTGTTTCTTTGTTTACAGGAAGTGACAAATAGTGGGCGTGGCCAGAGAGGCGTCACAGGAAACGGCTGTAGGGAATTTAATCTTAAAAAAAACACTTAACTTCAAAATAATGTTAAACAGTAACATTCAATCGTAAAATGGAAACGAAGTGATGAAAGTTTTATTTTATGTAGGCTGTTTGTCTCTCTATGTTGGGAATCTGTGTTTTTGTAAGTACAATTTTGAGGTAGGCTACTTGTACTTGAGTATAATTCTCCATACTTTATACTTGTAACGTTACTCCACTACAGTTCAGTGGCAAATATTGCACTTTTTACTGCACTACATTTCGCAAATTTATATATATATATATATATATATATATATATATATATATATATATATATACAATAAAGAAATACATTATAATTTATATATATATATATATATATATATATATATATATATATATATATATATATATATATATATATATATATGTATATGTATATATGGGAGCCTGAGGGTTCTGCACTGTATCATCTGTTCCTAGGACTGCGCTCTTCTGGACAGAGAGGTCAGATGTTCCTGCAACTGTCCTAGTTTGGGGGTTACAGCCCAAGTGCTTTTTCAAGCTTCTCACGTTCCTTCTTCTTGATGTTGCTGTCGCTAGGGATTGCTACATCTATCAGAACTATCTTCTTCAGCTGTTTGTCGACCACTACGATATTCGGTTGGTTCGGATGTCAGGTTGGTTTCCTTGGGACTTCCAGCCCATACTCGGCATAGATGTTCCTGTACACTATGCCAGCCACTTCAGATATGCCGTACCTGCCTGTCTCAGGGGTATCTGGTACTCTTTCTCTTAGCCTTGGCAATCGACCAGGGGTCCAGGTATCTGTTTTACTTATGTCTTAGCCTGTCCGTTCTTGGGGCTTGGTACCCAACATTGAATTTTAAAGGTGCCATTCAATGCTTAAATGTAAATAGTGTAATGAAGTGCAGGTCGAATTAGGTCCTATTATTTGTGCTTTTTGTAGAGATGGCGCTTTTATTTTGAAGGATGGGCATGACGAATTGTTGCTGCTGCTGGCAACTAAACTTTGGTGTCCAAGCTAGTGGTACTCAAGTCTTTTAATACACATACACTTTTACATTATGTAGCAGATACTAATAATATAGTATATTATTATTGATGCATTAACATGTAGGAATCATTTGTAATGGTGCTGACATGAGGTCCAGCTAAGGTTATATGTACGTTATATATAATTTGGGCAGTTATAACAATCACATTTTTGATGTCAAATCTTAATCTGAAAATGGTAACTATAGCTGTCAGATATATGTTGTGCAGTAAAAAGTGAGGTACAAATACTGGTCATCAATATAGAACCACAAACCACAGTACATTAGTATTAAGTACAAGCACTTAAAAGGCAAGCTCAGTCACAGAAACATGGTTTCCAATGCATTTATTTAAAATGCCTTTAAATACTTAAACACAACAAATAACAATAGGTGCATTAACCCATTTCAATACATCATAAATAATATATGTGGAAAATAAAAGGACAGTGAATATCTTAAAACTTAAATTAATCAAGCAGGATTTTCAGTGTATCAACAACATAAATAACAGGTTATACATCTTTAAATATTGATTTTGTTTCCTCTTCATACAGAACAATACATTACTTTGGTCACAAAATAAAGCTTTGATGCATTAAAGGGAAGGTTCCAGATTTCAAAAGACCGAGCATCATCCTAACATCAGTGTTTATCGTGCATTGCAGGTTTCAAAAAGTTGCCAGCAACCTCATATCAACGTTTGCTTAATGTGCCTGTTAATTTGGATTTGAGCACTTTCTTTTAAAATGACATGCAATTCCAATCTAGAAGCATACCCTCTAAAAGCATTTGTTATACAGTCAGTAAAAGAGCAATACTGTACTGATTAAAATGATCCCTCAAAATCAAAGATTCCCTTTCAGATTGTTAACAGGAATTCAGTTTGTCTACTCACTTGGGTTACTTTGTGTTCATATTAAAACAGTTTTCAGTACATGTTCATGATGCCCATTCAAGTATTTCATCAAACTTACCCTTTTTTTGTAAAAAGTTAAAATTCTCTGAAGTTATAACTGAAAACTACAGCTAATCAAGAGAAACAGGCACAAAAAAAAGACTGGGTCTGTTTAAAAACATGCATTGATGTCAATGGAAGATTAACTTTTGCTCTGCATGCTTATCTGAATTTAGAGGGTTTTGCTAAAATGAAATGAAGATGTTTAACGCCAGTCTATAAGCTGCAAGAATAAAGCTACATTCTTGTGTCACTTTATTCCGAGAGAACTTTCAATATGATTCCAATGCATATAGTGCATTTTAAAAACATGGAATACCTTACAGTTCAAGTTTTGTAATAAGTTCAGTATTTCTGTTCAGATCATACAAAAATACACAGCAGGAAGAAGCGGACAGAAAACGGAGATAAATTGAATCTTGTAAGTAAACTAAAAACTCTCTATGATGTTTAACTGTATATGTGCGTGCAATGCAAATTATATGTGGGCCTACACTCATGATACATGGTGTGGGGCTTCACTTGTTCTTGTCTTCCAGTCCGCTCTCGGCTCTCAGTGCCTGGCTGCTGGCTGAGATGAAGCTGATCCAGTGTTTGAGGTCTTCAGGAAACTCGGGGCACTCAATCTGCACACAAACACAAAATTAGCCAAAAAAAAAATAATGCCACAGTATAGAGCTGCAACTATTGACAGACAATTGTCAAGTTTGATCATTAAAAAATAAATGTTTTAAAGAAAAAGGCAAAACACTTCCATGCTGCAGTTTCCAAAATGTGAGGATTTGATGAGAAAGAAAACTGAATATCTTTTGGATTTTGGACTGTTGGTCGCAAATAATGTGACATAACCAATACAAATGATTAGTTGATTAATCAATCAGTCGATCAACAGAAAACCTACTGTAGTTTGATGGTCAGTATCTCCTTTAAGTAATTTCTCAATCAAAAATGCTAAATATTTTCAAGGTCCAGCTTTTCCACCTTGCAGATATTTTTTCTTTGTCTTATTTAATAGTAAACATAATATTTTTATGTTTTTGAGTGTTGTTTGGGGGAAAACCAAAGCAGATTAAAGCAGATAAATCGATAATGAAAATAATTTTCATTTCCAACCCTACTACAGTCATACCAATACTTTAATACTTTTCTTCATCTCCAGCTATTCCTCACCTTTCTTTTGCAGATAAACTCGATAATGCTCTCTGGGCTGCAGTGCACCACGTTCTGTCTGCAAAGCATGATAGCAGAGACAAAACCATCTTTCTTGGACACAAACCGCTGCTCCAAGTAAAATGCCTTCTCATCCCATCCCACGATTTTGGTCCGAATCTCAAAAGCCTCACAGAAGGCCAGGGAGCGCCGGTACCTGATGGTGGAGGCACCTACCACCATTCTGGCTCCCAGTTTGCGTGAGGCCATTAACAGCCCGTTTCGCATATAATGGTGGAAGCGGGCAAAGTCACACTCCCTTAGATATCGGGAGTTGTTCATGTGGCCCATGTAGTCCAAATCATGGGGAAGGACCATGCCATCAATGGTTTGCTCAGCCAGCAAGTCCCATATTCTGGGTTGGAACCACGCCTGGAAGAACACCTGGACCCCCCTCAGGAAGTACCATACATCCAGACTGCAGAAGAGCAGGAGGAGGGCACCCAGCACCAGCAGCAACATCTCTCTGGAACAACAGTCCAAATAAGATAAGATAAATATTTGATTGATCCCCAGCAAGAAAATTCAGTTGTTGTTGTTGTTGTCGTTATTGCAGCAGCAGCACAAGGACAGCAATAGTACAGATCTAACTAAAATAAAAAACTATACAAGAGCATTTGGAGACAAATTGGAGTGACATGGTGTGGTTAAAGTGACAGCAGGCATATGATTAAGTAATGGCATTTAGAGTTTGTTTGTCTGTATATATATATATATATATATATATATATATATATATATATATATATATATATATATATATATATATATATATATAATATGATGCAAAATCTAAAATATTAACATAATATAGTATAATATGGTAAATTATGATATAGTATGGGATGTGAGCTATAGTATAAGATGAAAGGTTAGTAATAATATATGGTATAGTACGTTACAGCAATATAACAAAGGATATAATGCAATAGAATATCAAATATAGTTTTAAAAACAGTATAGTAATATATTATAAAACATTAATGACAAGAAACAAAACTAATTTAAAGGCTAATGATATGACACATATTACAATAGGAATTCCAAAGTTTATGATAGCAATTTCCTTTAATAAAAAAAATGCTTGTTTTCTAAATTCATGACCACACTCAATATTTAATCAAATGCTCCTTTGACCTCATCAATGTCAGTGCAGATGTGTAGAAAAAGATGTTAGGGCTTTTTTTCCCCTTCATTCATTGGCTTTATATTACAGCTAAAACAATACGGAAGCATCATATCCCTATATTCACTCACTTCAACCTTGACAGCTCAATGCAAATGAGCGGGGCGCAACCTGCTGACAGCCAAATCTGTTAGCTTAGCTAGCTGCTAGCTACCTGCAGATGGTGGCCTTATAGAATAGAGACCATACTCTTGACGCGTGAGTCGTTTTTTTAATTTTTCTCATTGTCGAAATTTAAAAAATAACCACAAATACAGTAGACTTATTTTTTATGGCTGTACAACTTACCGTGCGTCCAGAAGAGAGTGTTACCATGGGATGCGATACGACCACAACTTGAAGAAGAAACCGGTAGAATGAATGAACATGACTTCCTGGTATGTGACGAGACGTAATTCTTCTTCTGCTTTGAAGTTTAACGGCAGTTGGTATCCTAATAGTGGTGCATTACCGCCATCTTCTGGATTTAGTGAAGTCTTACCGATTGGAAAATTACCAATGTGGAATTACTTTATTTTACATTTAATACCATATGTATCACTACACTGGACACACCCCCTTTAGTCACAGAGACAATATAACTTATGTGACACTTTGGGAAATTTTCTTACTTCATTGTTACAATACCTTGGTCAAATTCTTGTATGTTGTGTTTAGGCATGGGCCGGTTACCGGTTTCAAGGTATACCGCAAAACCACTACAATTTTCTGTCATACTGTTCCTAAGGTATGAGCTGTTTTTTATGAGTCTTCAAAGACAGAAAGTGCAGTTTAGAAATCCCTCTCCCTGCCAGTGTGCAGTGTGTTTAAAAATAAAATACATTGTGTTCAATGGGGGGGGGGGGAATAGAAAAATAATACATTTATAGCTGTAATTGCAATACCGTAATACCGTGAAATTTTTGCTAAAGGTTATTATACCGGCAGACTCTCTTACCGGCCCATAACTAGTTGTGTTACATCTTTTTTTCTAATTTGTGACCAATATGATTGATTTTGCTGTGTTTTACAAACAAGTTTAACATTTGCTTACAGTAAAAACTTCTGCCTTGGGCTCTTATTGTGTATAGTGTGTGAGGCCCTATATGCATAGTGAGGGCATAACAGTGCATCAATAGGACTTCAAAATCAATTTGTTTTTATTGCTGCCATAGTACACAAAGATAGACTTTGTACAATCATATTACTTTATTATTACTGAAGAGTAATTGGTTTTTTAGCCTGGTGTGCTAGTTCTTCCAGTGTTGACATAGGTAAATATTGGGGTCTAAGTAAAGCTCCTTTCAGATGTGTAGGCACGACAGTGTTTAAGTCAAGTAATGTGAACAGAAAACCAATGCCTTTTTAATCCTGATATGGTCTTACAAAAAGCCAGTCTTAAAGCTGCCCATGCAATGTCTTATTTGTTCTTCTCGTCTAGTCCACTCTCAGCTCTGAGGGCCTGGCTGCTGGCCGAGATGAAGCTGACCCAGTGCTGAAGGTCCTCTGGAAACTCAGGGCACTCCACCTGCAGGGAGCACACCATAGACTCAATGTTCTTTAACGATCAAATTTGCATATGTATTTAGTCATTCGGTCCTTACCTTCCGCTTACACAGGTGCTGCATGATCTTGTCTGGGCTGCTGCGTATGATGCTCTGCTTGCAGTACATGACGGCACACACCAACCCATCTTTTGTTGACACAAATCTCTGCTCCAGGAAAAAGGCTTTGTCATCCCAAGTGACGATACGACTCCGCAGCTCGTACCCCTCACCTATACACAGAGCCCTGCGGTAACGGATGGTGGTGGCCCCCACTACCATTGAAGCTCTGAGTGCTCGCACTGCCTTGAACACACCATTACGTATGTAGAGAGAGAAGCGGGCAAAGTCACACTCCCGGAGGTAACGAGCATTGTTCATGTGGCACATGTCAATGTCATGGGGAGTGACCCGGCCTGTCTGGATCTGCTCTGCTGTGACATCCCAGATTGGAGGCTGGAACCAGGCCCGGAGAATCACAGCAGCTACCCGGAGGAAGTACCACACATCCAGACTGCAGAAGAGAGCCAGCAAGGCGGCGAGCACCCACAGGACCCACCACATCTCTCTGGAGAAAGGAAACACACCACACAAGCAGAGGAAGGCAGTGGGGTTACTGTGATGTGTAGATAGGATGTAATTAAAGCATGTAATTAATTAATTATTCAGCCAAGCTAAGGTAGATGTATGATAGTTATGGTGTTTGATTCTTTATTTAACAAATACAATTTTTTTTTATTTTTATTTTTTTTTTTACAAGAGGTAAATGTGAATGTTATTTTAATAGCTTGTACTCATCAATCATATTGCTAGCTTCCATAAAGGATAATGACAAACTAACAATCTTAATATCAGCTACTATTAATGCTAAATTTGCATATCTGCATGTTTGTAGCGTTTATTAGTTACTGAGGTGTTGCTTCGACTGGCAAGGAAGATTTATTTAGTAAGCAGGTATTTATGAGATATTAATTTGTCAGAAGTGTTTCTGCCTAAAATTTTTTTTTTAAATGATTCTCCATTTTTACTTAGTTGTGTTATATTCAATAATATTCTGATTGGCTCAGAAACACAAATGGCAAACAGGGGCTCTGTATCTGCTTGAGACTCACTTGAATGCCCGTAAAACAGTGAATTAGACTACAGTGATTAAATGTTTATAGTGGCCAATAATTAATAATTCTCATCCTTTTTAAGCAGGAATGTGCATTTCATTTTAAATTTCTCACAAAAGCGAGAGGAAAGTGTAACGTTAAAAAAAAAGTATGTTGGCGTGATTAAATGGGTTTAATCCGGGATGAGTTCCCCGTAATGTTGACATGAAAATTCTGGCCCTGTCTGGATGTAATTAATCCATTTTTTTTGCATTACTTCACTACAGGTAGCAGACCCATTGAGATTCAACGTGACTGTTTCAAATCGAGTTTCAGTGTTTCCACTTTTCAGGATACCAGTGAACTGATTTAACTAAACGTGAATGTAAACAGGTTCTACAGGAAAGACAGGATAGCAAGGCTGACTCAACCTCTCAGAGCATGATCCGTTGAAGATTGTAGACAACCCCAACCACTAAAATTGTTGTTACCAAGGCTATGCGAACTGAGATTATTTCTACCTAACGTTACATACAATTCAAATTAACGACTAAGGAAATCTGTGACATATCTGCAGAACTAGAGTACACGAAACTACTGCATTTAGTCTGGTTAGTACTACAGTCTGAGAGTAATGCTTTGTCTGAAATATCATTCACAAGAGTTAAAAATAATGCTTAACGTTAAGTCGTATAAACAATTGGCAGGTCAGAGGTAGCTATAACGACCTGTTGAGGTAACGTTAGTATTGACAGTTTTTAGTTTAACTTTACGGCGAACGTAAACAACCGTAGACAGTAAATATGCCAACGTTAATGATTTAGACTTTTAGGAGAAATCTAGAAAATCTCACATGCTGCCCGATTCCTCCTGATCCCACTCAGATCTGCGGAGTCAACAGCATTCCAGCACACAATTGCAACAGCACTCTAGGCAACGCGTGGTGTAAGCGGTGTAAGACCAAAAAGTTTTGATACCCTTTTACCACAGCCTTCAAAATAAAAGCATAACTGACGCAGGTGTTTTCGACAATCAATCGGGAACAAAGCGTATAAACACGAAAATGTTTTAAGAAATCCGGTTTTATATTTTAAAATGTCCCATTAATATCGTGTGTATGCATACTGCATTAAATATCGTTTTCTTAATTCAAGGACATTTCATTTGAAGACCAGTGTGATTCACTTCCTCTCTTACGTAGGGGCAGAATGGGCGGCAGTTATTGGTCCCATATAATGGACGTAATAAGCTAATTTAGTACCTTAAGACTGCAAACATAAGCATACTACCAACGATTCTCTTAAACAGTCTCTGATACTACCAACAAACAATAATTCACCCAAGTCACATGTGGACTCCACACATACTGGAGATAACCGTGTGTGAAAGTTGAAGCTTATCTTACTAGTAAAGTCTACCGGATCGGTCTTGGTAAACTGTCATTGTACTATTTGGAAATCAAATTATTATCTTAGTTTTTATCCTTGACTATGTTAATTATAAGCCAGGACTGGGTCACTTAATCTTACCACCTTAACAATTTTAATTATCATACTGCCTCAAAACTGTATTGCATATACACATTTTAATTACAATGTAAAGAGAAATTGAACCATTTGAAAGTTGACATCAACAATTCTCAGAATTATTTTATTGAGAAAATTTGTTGTAAACATTCCTTGCTTCAAACGTGAAAAATATGAATTGCTCCTTTCACATAAAGATCAGGCTATGGCATGCTTGCATACAAATCCCACTTGTGTGCGTGTGTGACTTATAGCACATCAATATACACCAGCTTCAACATCAATGATTTGAAAATAAGCATGTCTGTATATTTAAAATTGACGATAGAAAAAATCCTCATTCTTTATTCTTCTGCCATCACTAATAAGACAAATGTAATGAACTGAAATTATTTACTCCTGTATTATCCATAATACAGATGTACAACATATTTGACTGATAAAACAGTAAATAAGGAAATAGGATAGCATTTAAAAGAACATTGAACAATCAACTTAGAAGCACAATCAACTCCAAACGAAAGTGTTAACAGAAAAAAATTGTCTATCACTGTTCATATGAAAGTAGAAGTGATGTCAGGAAAAGAGTAACATTAATGGAAATAACCTGCACTAACATTTCCCAACTGACTGAACAAATAATGTTCCAATACAAATTAAGTAAGAACAACTTCTATCGATAACAATTAAGAGTAGATGGTCAATTTCCTTTTTCACAGGAACCTGATAAAAAAAAAAAAAAAAACTACTCAGCTGCAACTTCAAAGTGAATTTGACGAGAACGATGACCAGTCACCATTTTCTTCATGTCCTGGTCCGCTCTGATGTCACTCATTTCAAGCTTGTGTTCGGGGCCAGCCATCGGATCGTACTGGTGTCTGCAAAAGAGTGTACAGTCAACTGAAAATAAATGGCAATGAAGTGGATAAGTCCTTTTGTGCTTGAGAGCCATGAGAAGGGTTCACGTGATTTCTAAACTGGCAGTGGTCATTTAGGTAACCATACAGGTTACTCATTTTTATAAACAAACTAACTGCTTTAGATGTTCCTCAATGGCCTTGCGTTCATACACGGTGCCATACACTGTTTTCACAGGATCAACAAACATCTTCTTGGTGAGTGGACAGATCAGATGTTGGGGTATAAACTGTGGCACAGACTCCAATTGCTTTAAATAGAGACAAAGAAAAGAAACATAAAACGATAGTTACGTATTGTAACTCCAGATTCTATGAGTATAGGCTTCGCCCTCTAAGGCTACACTATTGGGTTTATCCCTTCGCGCATGCGCAGTCATGAAGATTTCTTTCCCGCCCTTGTGTCCAGCACAGGCTTTCAACTACGTCCGCAGAAACTGTATATAAACAGAGCGGACCCGTTGTTCATCTCCCAACATCAGCTTTTTCTTCAGCTAATGTTACAGGAGAAGGTGGCCCGAATCTTAGAGGGCTGCACCTATCCTCATAGAATCTGGAGTTACAATATGTAACTATAGTTCTATTTTGTATAGGTTTCGCCCTCTAAGGCTACGCTATTGGGTTAGGGCGATTTCCAATAGCCGGGCCGGGCGCACACTGCCTTGATGGTTTATGAACGCTGCTGCTGTAATGTTGTCTGTCCGCACGACACCATGTCTCCCCGCTATCACTGGGGTGAAGTGTTTTAAAGCCTTCAGCACCATGGACAGCTCCAGGCAGTTTATGTGTGGGAGAGGGGGAGGTGGCCATTTTCCTCCCCGTACTTGTGACTCGCACATTCCTCCCCAGCCAGTAAGGGACGTGTCTGTGTACACTGTCATGTATGACGTCACCTTGCCCAGGGGAACCCCGCTTGACAGGATCCGGGCGTTTCCCCAATATGCCAGTTCTGACTGGAGAGAAGGAAGGATGGTCAGCATTCGCCACTTGTGGCGTATGGGGTCAATGCGATGGAACCACCTCTGGGTTTTCCTCATGTGGAGGAGAGCCAGGGGGACTACCACGTGACCCGCAGACATCATGCCCAGGAGACGCATCACATCGCCATGGCACTGACAGCCTGGCTCTCATGATAATCAAGTTTATGTCCACGCCCAGGTAAACTATCGATTGTGCAGGGAACAGTGAGCTTTTCTGCCAGTTTATGGCGAAGCCCAGTGTTTGCAGGTGCCGCAGAACTTTCATAGTGTGCAGCGCCGCCTTTTCCCGAGAGGGAGCCAGAATGAGCAAATCGTCCAGATAAAACAGGACTCTGACGCCTTTTCTCCGCAACGGCTGAAGTGCCGTCTCCATGCACTTGGAAAAAGTGCGGGGGGCCAGTGAGTACCCGAACGGCAGCCGGTTGTACTGGAAATGGGCCCCTTGGAAAAAGAAGCGCAGGAATTTCCTGTGTCTGGGAATAATTTGGATGTGAAAGTATGCGTCTTTCAGATCCACAGACGTAAACCACTCGTGGTGGCGAACACATTCCAACACATGTCTGACAGTCAGCATGTGGAATGGGCGCTCCACAATGCACCGGTTGAATTGGGATAGGTTGAGAATGGGGAGCAACGCGCCTGACTTTTTTTGGAGTGAGAAAGTAGCGGGAGTAAAATCCCTCTCTTTCTCCTCCCCCTCTGCCTGGGATGCCACAGTTGTCTGCAACACTCCCGTGAGGCGGGGGGAGGCAAACTGGAGTGAGTAGCCCCGTGTTATCAGCTTTGACATCCATGAGTCCATGTGTGTCAGCCTGATCCATGCCTGTGCTCTGAGAGCGGGCACGCGCATGTCTGTGTGTTGTTTATAGACATGGCCAGCAAGGAGCGCAGAGCCTATTCCGCCGCTGGGCGAGACGTGAGATTGTGACGGCCAGCCCATGGTAGGGCTCTTTCAAAAGGGCGGCGGCCGGTCACCGCCGTGTGGGGTGGGAGCAGCCACCGGGTCATTGTCTTCCTCGTCCCACTGGCATGGCCGGGGGGAGAGGGATGACTGAGCGGCACCGTTCATAGTGAATGAGCGTTCGCTCCCTCTGTCTGCATGGTGAGAGAGCGGTAGAGCTCCGCGTGCAGTGGTGGGCTGGTGTACGCTTATGTGGAGAATGAATGTTGTCAGCGAACTGCACTGGTTGAAGGGAAACTGCTCTTTAGATGGGTGGGAGTGGCCCTTAAAAGGGCCATTGTGTGGCTGGGGGGGCGGGTTAGACCAGGTGGGGGCCGCCTTCATGGTCCTCCGGCTCCGTGAAGCCTGCCGGTCATGTGGAGCCGGCTGTCGCTGCGGAGGGGGGCTGGGCGGAGGAGCGGAGGTCGAAGCCTGGGAAGCCGCTACCGCAGCAGAGGCCATGGGGCGCTTCCTTTCACGGCAGTTGTGATGGTGACGGCGCTGCTGTGGAGGAGTCGCCTTCCAAGACCCGAGCCTTTGTCGTTCCGCGTCTTCGGCCGCTTGGTGAAGGTGGGACGTGGCTGTCTGTAGGCAGGGCCCAAATAGTCCATCAGCAGCTATGGGGCCGTACAGAAGCTTGCGTCTGACGTCAGTGGGTAGCTGTGTCATGTGGAGCCAGATGTTTTGCTGGGCCACAGTCTGCCACGCCATGACTCTGGACAACGCCACAGTTGACGCCGCGGTCAGGTTGAGGATGGCAGTCATAGCTTTGCCAGCTCTTTAGATGGCAGGCGGGCGCAGAACTGGCAGGAGGCTTCGGGGGTGAGAGCCAGGCCGGTGAGAGCCAGGCCGGCGTGAGCGGCGCCAAGGCAGGTCTCGCAGCAGGGGTGGAGGTCCGGTGGCAGGATGTAGCCGGTCTGGCATGTGGGGCAGAGGAGAACACCGCTGGAAGTCGAGCTTGTCTTCATACTGCTATACTACTACCGCTCTGTTTATATACAGTTTCTGCGGACGTAGTTGAAAGCCCGTGCTGGACGCAAGGGCGGGAAAGAAATCTTCACGACTGCGCATGCGCGAAGGGATAAACCCAATAGCGTAGAAAATAGAACAGTAGGTTATTGTAAAACCTGCAAGACATGATATCCACCAATACATATATATATATATACAGTATATATATATATATTTTAGGGCTGAAAGGATTTCTCGAATAACTTGAATAATTCGATTACAAAAAATCCTCGATGCAAAATGACTTGCCTCGAAGCTTGGTTAAATCAATGTTACTAACGTTGTATCGCTGACGGACGGTGTTTCCGCTACTGTCGCACACCAGACGCGGCTCAGTCTGCTGCTGGCGACACATGCCAGAGCGTAAATAGTGAGGGGCTAAGAGAAGAGACAGGCTGGAGGAAACGACAGAAAGTGTCCAAAGTTTGGAATCAGTTCAAACGTAATTAAAACTAAAACTCTGTACAGTGTGTCTACTGCAAAATCAAACTAGCTTACCACAATAATAGCACGACGTCAGTGCTTCAGCATCTCAACAGAAAACATGGAGTCTAACTTAATCATCCATTCCACGAAGAGGACCGACAAATGATCACAGAGTCGTATGGACGATGAAACTACATCAAACACAACAACTACCAAAATCAAAGACAAGAAAATACGTAGTGGTGACCACGATCTGAGCTGACGCGCTGACTATTCCTTCAGAAAAACAGCTGATTGTTGCGCATCTCTCTCTCTCTCTCTCTCTCTCTCTCTCTCTCTCTCTCTCTCTCTCTCTCTCTCTCTCGCGCTCTCTCTCTCTCGCGCTCTCTCTCTCTCGCGCTCTCTCTACGGAGAACAGCTGATCAACGATCTAATAGCATAAGTGTAACAGAGCTGTGTGACATAATCAAATATATAAATGAAAATAGGTTAAGTATAACTAATATTTACATATAAAAAAATATTTATTTTTTAAAAAATCAAAAAATTCAAATTAAAAAAAATATCCGATTAATCGATCGATAAAGTGCTAGATTAATCGATTACAAAAAGAATCGATAGCTGCAGCCCATATATATATATGTATATATATATATATATATATATATATATATATATATATATATATATATATATATATATATATATATATATACACACACACACACACACATACACAATTAAACAAAAATGGCAAACAATAAAAAAAAAAGAAAAAAATAAGAGCTATGAACACAGGGGAGGGTGCAACAAGCAATATCAGGCTTCATATATTAAATGACCACTTCTTATAGAATCAACAGAATAATAAAACATCACCAAGGCAGACAAAGATTATTTAACAATATAGACTTCATAGCAACTGCAGCCCACAGTGAATACAACATTATTTACATAGGTTGTTGTATTAAAGATTCCTAATCTCTTACTTTGGCACTTCCTTTCCTCACATACCTCACTTCCTTTCTTCATCACTGATTTGCTCTTGCTTCCACCTGGTCACCCCTTATTTAAAGACTGCCCTCCCTCAGTCACTCTTTTACATTAACATGAGGCCGGCGGCAGCTGAAATACAAGCCTGTGTGTATTGTGTATTGTTGTACTCATCATTTGCACCATAGTTTTGAGTGGAAATAAACCTTTGTTAAGTGGACTTAAGTTTCCTGGCTCGTGCATCATAACCGATGCCCCCATGATGATAGCACTCAAACTCAGAAACTAAACCCTTAAAAGGGATACTTCACCAATTAGCATTAAGCTTTGTATCAGTAGAAACTAGAGGCTGGATACCTGAACCGTATCAGATTCGGACAGATATTTAGAAACGATGTTCGGATTCGGGTCGGGCATAAATATCTTAATGCCTGTCGGGCTCGGTTACTGCTCTGTCGGACGTGGAACGGGATCGGACAGAAAAATGCAGCCCGATCCGCACTCAAATAGAAATCCAGTAGTATTTTCGAATGACCGTGCTTCCCTCCCTCGTGTCTCCCTGAGACAAGCGATCTCTGTATTGTGTGTCTGGGAAAAAAAAAAAAAGGACTACTGCCAGTAGCAGCTGTTCCGCATATTTTCAACCCACCCATAAGGGGTTGGGACCTCACTCCCAGAATTACCATATAGTGTCAGCCATCTTGAAGCTAAGCTAACAGGCTATTGCTCTGTGGATAAAGCTGAGTAATTAATTTTTTTTTAGTAGGCTAACCACAACGGCGGAAGATAGTTTTGAAGATGATATGGCAGAAGGGGATTTTGAAGATCTGGTGCATGAATCTGATGTTCGTGGCTCGAGTAGCCTCATAGGGAAGTGAAGCAAGTGCATTTTGGGAGTTTTTGTCTTTTATCCACGAGCCCAAAATACATTTTCTGGCTTTTCTCGGTCTAGAAGCAGGGCATGAAATTAACACCTGACCACCAGCCACATTGGCAGGTAGCCAATGAGAAATGAGTGATTAGGATGCGTAAACTATCGGTAAGCAGGGTACAGGGTTGCTTACGCCCGGACCAATCAGGGGCCCCGCATCACTGGAAGACATTGATTGACAGCCGGGTCCCCCTATCACATGCAGCCAATGACCAAGCGGGAGTGAGAACGGGTCGATCATTTCCTAGTTTCTGATATGAAGAGGAGACGTGTGTGACTCCAACATCTCACATTTACCAACAAAACGTACAGTAAAAGACCGTGCAAAACATTTCAGACCGTCCTGCCAACCTGTATATATTTTAAAGAAAATTCACATTTCTACTACATAAATGACCCAGTTTAGATACATATTCATCTTTCCAGCGGCGAAATATCCCTTTAACAGTTATTGTAGCTACCTGTCTGAACAGCAGTCTGAGCCTCAAAGAGGCTACAGCCATCAGGGCCCGGAGCTAAATGATAGATAAAGAAAGAAAAGAAAAAAAAAAAGTTGCCAGTTATTACAATTACCGGTGGCTTGCATGTGTAAACTAAAGTTTAATGGAAATTCATCCAATAACTACTTATTGCAATATTTCATCCCACGGAATCGTTGTCGTTTATTCTCAAAGCTAAGTCTGCACAGTATCTCTGTCCCACTGCTCACAGGTTTCTTTGTTTTTTACATTTTGAGCTGAAAGACGCTCTGTAGCCACAACTGTGACAAAGATTAACAGTCAAAAACGGCAGAAAGTCCTCACACACACCTCAATGAAAGTCGACGTTGCTCAGCGAACGCAAAAATCCACAACCACCGTTCGCCGCCATGAACATTTTAGCATCTACCAGTTAGCCACACCCAGCACGCACCTGTTCGTCATGCAGCATCAAATGTAGTGTGCTCGCCTGGTGGTGCATCAAATTAGTGATTCATTAAGGTCGATGCAACATTTTCTTTTTAACTATGTACAATAATGCTAACATTAACACAATACCGTCTCCCTTGATTTTATTACATTGTTACTATTTATATACTAACTGCTGGCCATGTGACCTTCCGCCCCCCTCCCCATACCCCGAGAGACAGGTGAACAGACACACCAGCAGCTTCAGACAGAATGGTAGCTACAGACACACCAGCAGCTTCAGACAGAATGGTAGCTACAGACACACCAGCAGCTTCAGACAGAATGGTAGCTACAGACACACCAGCAGCTTCAGACAGAATGGTAGCTACAGACACACCAGCAGCTTCAGACAGAATGGTAGCTACAGACACACCAGCAGCTTCAGACAGAATGGTAGCTACAGACACACCAGCAGCTTCAGACAGAATGGTAGCTACAGACACACCAGCAGCTTATCTCTGCTGATTGCAGCTGCAGATTTGGCTCCTTTCTTGTGTTTAATTTTCACAATATTTATTAGGATTTGTTTTCACGTGACTTTTGTTTTTACTTTGTAACGGATGCCATTTGAAAGTAGCAAGGCTACTTGTGATAAAAATATATATAGCCTATATATTTTTTTTCTCTCAAAACAATACAAGTAGGCCTACACAAAACACGACTGTAACGAAAGTAAATGTAATTCGTTACTCCCTATGTATCTGTTATTCACACCATTTTCTTGAATACTTGGCAAGTAAAAAAAAAACTAACGTTACAATATATAATAGAAAAACTGTGACACGATTCTTATTCTAGTTAGCCTACAATGTTGTCTCTGTTAAAGCCCGAAAAAAACACCAACATACGCTATTCGTCTTGGAGTATAACATCAGCAAGACAGCTCAGCAAATTCAATAAATTAGGGTCATTTGGAGAAAATACACATATTCTATTGTTACAATAAACTGCAGTATAGGCCTAGTCAAATCTACCCAATTTCTAAAAGAAAAACATTAAGGGAATAATCGTACTTTTACTGTATCAGAGATCACGGCCATCGGACACGGACGGTTGTTTTAGTTTCTATTCATTGGAGGGTATGACTTAGAGAAAAACGAAACTAGCCTACTAATGTTACTAAACGCAGCACCAACATCACATGTTTGTAAATCTGTTGGTCAGCGTGTCCATTATCCCCTAGTCTAAGACATGTAGTAGTAGTAGTAGAACCCTGTGCTGTTTGCTTGTATTTACTCCCTTTATTAAACTAAATGCAATACAGCATGAATGTGATTCATGTTATACAATTTTTGATACTTGATTCATATTTTTATTTTTACTTGATTCATATTTTTATTTTTAATTGATGTTTTAATTTCCATGTGTTGTTTTGCAAAAAGATACTGGTCAGTGTTTTCTTTTCTTCCAGAACATATGGGGGAATGTGCAGAAGGGGTTCAGATACAAATATGGACCAAACATGGACAATAACAATGGACTGGGGACTGAGAACTCTGAACTAGGACGGTGTGGAAGTGTTCAGATTTCATCACACCAATACTGCATTGATAATCAATACTGCTGAGAAGCTGCGGTGTAGTGGACTACATTCCTGTGTTTGTCTGATATATATACACATGTTTGCGTGTTACAATTTTATGAAAATACTGCAAATTATTTCTGGTTTGTGTACCTCTTAGGGTAGTGGGACAAATTCCTTCATGAAATGTATTAGTACATGAAGTCTGGTGACATCATCTGGTTTCCAGCATAGCTCCACAATCTGAACAGATCTAATCAGCAAGAGTGATTGAAAACTCCTGTGTGGGTGTGCAGGTCCTATTGGACTGTAACATGTTTTGCCACTGACTTGATTCAGAAACAAGGTGAGTTTTCTGTTAAAGGTGTTGAAAGTGTAGCACTGTCATGCAGGACTCCCAAATAGTGGTTTATTACATTACAATTAAATGTATTAATATTTAAATTTATTGGGCCAAAATTCACTTAATTATATCCCTGGTAACATATAGTATTACAGTACTGATATGCCAACACTTTAAGTGACATAGTGTTCTTTTAACAGCAGACACTGACTTATCATAGTAGGTGAAGCACGTGTTACTAATAACATTAATGATGGTGCGTGACATAGCAGCTGAAGGAAATTGAGTTATGATTAATGTTATTATTTAGACTTGTAAGAACCACAGAGGGCTTTCATTTTCTAATGTTCAGTTAAAACACCCTTCAGTGATTATAACACATTTATACTTAGAGTATTATTTGTGATTTTAATGAAAGCAGGGCTCTTAACAACACACATTTTACTATCATATATTTGGACACTGCAAAATATCAAGCACTCATTTTCCATGTATGTAGATACCAGAGTTCAAGTTATGTTTAATTGAAGCTTTATGGGGGAAAAAATAAGATATAGCTGTGAAATTATTCCAGAGCAAAACAATTTATGCAACTGTTAAGTAATCATGCTCCCAAATATAATAGTGATTCTGAGAGGTCTTATCACTGTGTAGATAAAGTAAGTTCAATAATTTGCCATCTTATCTACTACAATACCAAACCTCTCTTGAATTCTTCCTGCAACATACTATCTTTATTTGTCTTCCCCAACAGGTCAATGGCACTAACTACCAGATCATCTTTCTGCTCTGGTCTGTGGCTGACTTCAAGTTGACATTGCAGGAGGGACTGGCTGGTAAAACTTGCTGATTTGCTGACTTGTGGTGCCCTCAAGTTGTCTTTTGTGGGAAGTAAAGAATTGTCCATTTATCCGTATTGACGCTGGATGGGTGCATGTGGCTACTAGGCTTTGCTGTTGGACGACGTCTTCACCAAGATGACCATTTTTACTTCTATCCATTCCATTGTTGCTGTTCCTGCTGCCAGTATATCCAGAATAGCTCCCAGTTTCAGACTGCAACCTCTCAGAAGTACTCTTCCTTCTGTCATTATATGTCTGCACCGTTGTTGACACTAAACTACCTCCACAGGTACTATTCTGACGCTCATTTTGTGTCTTTGATTTCCCAGTTGTTGACACAGGATGGTCAGCATTGCTGCTGTAACTGCCTGCATCCAAGTTAGGGGTTGAGGGGGTAGTATTGATGTTTCTTGACCTCCAGGCTGGGCTGCCATTTCTCTTCATTTGTGGTGACAAATCACACTTTCTGCTCAGGCTGTGAACACTGCGATGGGATGACAGATTGATTTCATGGATGCGTGAGTTTCTTGGAGTTTTTATTTGAAAACTTGAAGTAGAAGTCGGGGTCATGCAGTGGAGACCACCACTATCTTGCTCTGAGGAAAGATTGCCGTGGTGTACGGTTTTAACCGTCATCTGGTCACTGCCAGGCCCTGGCAGTAAAGTGGTGAAGTGGTGGTTTGCTTGCCCAGAAGTGACCATCCTGCTGCAGATAGGTGTTTGTGTTTTCCTAGCTCCAGTGGAGGCTAATGTGCTTCTATGCTGTCCATGAGTCCTAGACAGTGATTCGCTGTTAACGAGTTTAACTGATGAAGATGGCTTGTTAGGAGGAGCCCCGAGCGGTGGCCTGGGTTTAGTATGGCACAGAGGAGGAGGTGGATGTGGTCTTAGGGCTGATGTAGCACTTAAAGATCGCAGAGTCTCATCAGAAACCCTTTGTCCTGCTGACAGTCTAGGGGAAATGAATCAGAATGGGAATCAGATCGAGAAATGAAGACACATGAAGACAACAAAAAAGAAGAAGTACCGTTAAAATAGTTTGTTTGTTTTATAAATTAAAAACAACACTGTGCATACATCAAGAAAGCTTGAATGGAATGAGAAGGCACATATTATTTAAATATACATTTTGTCCTGTCATTCCCTTTTAATTTTATTTGTATTCATTATGGCCCTCTTAAAAACAAAGCCTTTCTGGGGGTCGTAACAGAAAAACATACTAACCTGTTTTTCAATTGCTTCAAAGGGAGAGGGGAGGAAGCTGAAGGTAAAGCAGCAAGCGAAGAGGGGTAAAGATCCAAGTCCATTTGTATAGCTCCTCTTAGCTCTTTCAAATCTGCACATACACAAATGCAACAGTATTGAGATTTGAAAAAAGACTGAAAATACTGAAACTCGCTGTCAGATACGTAATTACAGAAAACCATCAAAAGATAACAATCACCTAGTGCATATGAAAAAAAGCAAGTACTCATTATTGAGTTCTGAAAATGAACGCTATTGCTTTCATACCCAGACTGCTCTGAAGAGTACTCAGATTAATTTCACTGTCCCAGAGTAGATGGATTTGGCTGGAGTCCTCAATCACTCTTTTTTCATTCATAAATATGCTACAGAATGAGTATTACCAGCTATTCGAGGGTGTGTAAAATCATCAGCATTCTCATTTCATCTGTAAATGTATTAATTGGGCTACAGATTCAATGGGCCATACTGTAAGTGAGAAAGAGAACTGTCCTCACACATCATGTGTTAAACAATAATGTGCCACCAGATGGCAGCAAAACACCAACATGTTGATATATGGATTCACCTGCAAGTGTAGGTTCTGATTGATCAAATTCCCGTTGACTCCGGCACTTGTGTTTTATATTTCCCTGCAAGGAACACAAGACATAGAATGCAGCATAAAGAGACAGCGCTTATGTTTAAACATGCAGTTTGAGTGTACTTAACATAATACCACGGCACAAACTAGGACACATTTAGCTTCTAGTGTCAGTAGTAGACGTGGAAAAATGGGAGGTAAATGTATTAAACATGTTCAAGAAAGCATGCACCTTTGGAAATAGCAAAGGAACAAGGATAAAGTATAGAAATAACAGAGGAAGTGTGTGTGTGTGTGTGTGTGTGTGTGTGTGTGTGTGTGTGTGTGTGTGTGTTCATCATTTAACTGTATTCATGGGGTCCAAAAAGCGGGAGTCCAGTATACTTGTGGGGTCCAACCAGCTTTGTGGGGCCCAAAATGCTGGACCCCACAAGGTTAAAGGGCTGTTTGAGGGTTAAAACTTGGTTTTAGGATTAGGGTTAGAATAAGGTTATGGTTAGGGTGAGGGTAAGGGTTAAGGTTAGGCATTTAGTTGTGATGGTTAAGGTTAGGGTAAGGGGCTAGGGAATGCATTATGTCAATGACGGGTCCCCACAAAGATAGTGAGACGCACTTGTGTGTGTGTGTGTGTGTGTGTGTGTGTGTGTGTGTGTGTGTATGTGTGTGCGCCCACTAAACGATTGAGCAGCAGTCTTCCATTATAATTTGGCCTCAAATATCTATATCCAAAATGAAAACCATAGGGGGGGGTGGGTGTGTGTGTGTGTGTGTGTGTGTGTGTGTGTGTGTGAGTGTGTGTGTGTGTGTGTGTGTGTGTGTGTGTGCGCGTCCATAGATTGTAAAACCAAAGACCTGATTGAAAAGTGTGTCTTCATGTGTTTGGAATGAGTGAGTGGCAGCCTCCTCTCTCATTTTACAACAGCACACAAACACTAATGAAACACTCACACACATGCACACTCACCAGCAGACAAACGTACCCACAGGCCTGGAGACTGACAGTAAAAACAAACCCAAACCTCCCAGTATTGTCTTTCTGAGCTGCAAAGTATGTCTGGTGTCTCTGACAGTGAAGTGACTGAAATCCACACAACCGTAAAGCACAAACACACACTCTCTGAAAATAGGCTTTGTGGTCCGTGTGGGATTTGAACCCATTACCATGGCGCTGACTTGCTGATATTTTAGGAAAAGCTGTTACGGTCATTATTCTCATACATGAATCTCTAGAACCCAAAGCCACATCTGCACAGCCAACATACATATCTCTCCCTCAGCTGATGCAGAAGCAGAAACAGGAGAACAAGGGTCACTGTTCCTGCTACAAAATCCAGCTGAAACCAGCTACTGATGGCTGCCATCTGTTCTGCTGTATACTGGAACCATGCTGGCCAAGCTTGATCTAGCTGTCTACCAGCAAAAACCTTCAATATCCTGATAGAAAATCTACCTCTTTCCAGTTGAGATGTTTTATTCAGTAGCATCAGTGTATGCAGGTCATACTCTGCCTCCTGAAACTGATTTAATGGTGAGCAGGTTACATTTTGCCCACATGTCTCTCTTGTGTGACCAGTCAGTATTCTCATTTATCACCTTGACCACCACCACCAGGCCACCTTTGCCCAGTTTAGACCACCAAACCAGACCATCCCTTCTGAGTCTAGTGACAGATTCCTTACCCACAGCAAACGTCACAGCATGAGGAACATTGCGGCGCTCATGCACTGACAGAGCACAGCTGCTGATAATATTATTACTACCACCTATCCCTTACAGACAGTGTCTGAGCTATGGCTGAGCCTGAAGAGGCTATGAAAGCACTTGAAGGTCTAAACCCACATCATCTGCACTATTATTAACAAAAGCAACAGAAAAGGCTACTTCAACCAATTTACAGAGCACCAACAGAGCAAGGAAAACAGTGACATCTTCAGCACCATATTATATATGTTATAGAACATACTGTACATGCCAAATACATTAGATAACAGAGATGAGTCTTCTGGCCGCAGTAACAGTGCAGCCAATAGTGCAGACAAAGTCGTTATATGAGTCTCCCTGCTGCTAAGAGAAAATGGGTCATTACAGTTGTGTTTAGGACAAATTAATGATTCGATCATACCGTATTAAGCCTCTAAACGTCTGATTTGGCTCCATTTAATAGCCGTTATATTATTTAACTGCATGGAATAACACTAAATCAATAGCAATCTCAGCTGCGTCAAACGTGATGGTGATGAGAAAGCCATGACAGTCCTTAAGCAGGACACTTACAGGATCTTGACTTAAAACAATGCACAGCACAGCTTAATGCCAAACACTGTCAAGAGACATTTGTGGACATTTAACATATTTTCCTCACAAAAACTGAAGCAGACATAGCTAATTATTACAGGTCCTTGAATTAAACCAAACAGATGTTAACAAACATAAAAAATGTGATTAGAGTTGGAAAGTCTGAATGTTTTCCTGCTTAGCAGTGGGTAAAATCTTCCAATTTGGATCAAAATCCAAATTCCTTTTCTCCATCAAACACATTTACGACTTGGAATTTGAAGCAGTAAATTAGTGACTGAAAGAATAGTGTAGATATCTTTTTCAGCCTATATCATTTTAACTTTAAAAGTGTGTTTCTTTCTTTCTCATTCACCTCTTCTTTGCCTGTGGCAGGAAAATACTACATTAAACTTTGGTCAATAGTTAGAAAAGGTGAGAACTGCTAACCATGACTAAGTTTCACTACTTCCAATGTTAAGCCTCCTAGTCTATAGTCCTATAGTAGATACTAGATGTATAATATTAACAGATAATAAGACTTTCTAAAGATTTGTGTCACAGTAAAAAATAAAACTCACACAGAAAATCCTAATGGCTGACTACAGTGTACTTCCTTTCAAGGATTTATGAGTTATCACAGCCAATGAGGCAGTGATGCCTTGCAATTCAAATTCAAATTTTGTTACACAACACTTCCAAGCAGACACACACACACACATACATTACATGTAACACACATATAGAGGGTACAGAGAGAGCTGTACAGAGAGATAACTTCCACATCTGCTCTGCAAGTCCTACATCTGCCTCTAACTAACTCACTCTGGTTCTCTCATCATGCCAAGCAAGCATGACAGTGCAGCCAGATTGTAGGCATGCATATGTATGTGTGTGTGTGTGTGTCTAAATGTCTCTGTATGTACTGTATGTATTAAGTCATTTGAGTATTGGAAAGAGATCGATCTTACGCAGCACCGCAAAGCTCTTGGCCAGACAGATGGAAAAAAGAAGGTTAGACTTAGCCCTTGCAGGTTTCCTATGTGTGCGTGTGAGTTTGTGTGCTTATGTGTGTGTATTTGTGTAGATGAAAACCTTGGCAGGATGTTGGTGCCAATACAGAGTTAGCAGATCTACCCAAGTGAGTTCAAAAGGAATTTAAAATTGTTTTGGGAAAAACTGTGTCCCTGGTCGAGGAAGTCAGTGTCTTTTTGAATGGAAATTTGTATTAACCACGCATTGTGCAAATTACATCAAACAACTGGACCTCATGTTGCCTGGGAAAACTTTGTTAAAATCCTAAAAATTTAATTTTGCATTGTAGTAAAAAAACAAATACTGTAAGTCAGGCTGGGTTTGGGAAAATGTTTCAAAAATGATGCACAAGGCAGCTAGAGTATTTCTTTTTGGTGTAATGGTGCAGTTGCAATGAACAAAAGAACAAGCATTTAACAGTATTTAATATTGTGTTTTTTTCTTTTTGTAAAAAAGCTTTAGGGAAATTTAAGGGAAAAAATAATTAGGTAGAATTAGGTATGAATTATTAAGAAAACTCCTACTATATATATATATATATATATATATATATATATACATACTTTAGATAAAATAAATAGGATGTCCAGACTTACCAGTTCAGCATAACATCATAACTCAGGATGCTTACAAGGTTATATTGTATACATTCTGATTGTAAAATCCATTCACAGCTGCATCAATATAGACATTAAGTGTTTGGCCTGGTTCCCCATACATAATTGTAGGATTTGAATCAGTATTGCACTGGAAGCTGAACAACTGAGATTTATTTGGTAGTTGGCTGTTTTTCATCCTGTTCTTCTTACCTTGAAATGCTTCACCAGCCTGTTCAATGCTTCACATTCCTCCATTAGGACAGACCTAGATAGATAGATAGATAGATAGATAGATAGATAGATAGATAGATAGATAGATGACAGACAGTCTTGATTTTTATCTTCAGTACTGCAGTAGTTTTTCATTAAAAAATGCGTCAAATCTAGGTCAAAATGGAAACTGTGCATTTATCAGTCACAACACGCGCACACAGCCAAACACCTAAGTTAAAAGCTGAGACTTCTTTTCATAATAGCTGTGGTTTGTTTCGTTAAATGCAGTAGAAACGCTTCACATATTTAATACCGATTGATTGAAATTACATCCTAATTTTATGAGTGTGATCAAATCAAACAGTAGCATGTGAAATTTTCAAAATGTTATATGTTATAGGTTCGTGCAGTGGTTGAATCTGTGACAAGCATACACTAAATGACATTTTCAAAATGTTGGAAAGGCGCACAGTGGTAGATTGATAAGCAAAAGGGTACAACACAATCACACAACTAAGGCAGTGACAACAGAATAGGTGCACTTGGTGTCTGCTCATAGTTTATCCTCTACAGTTTTCATAATGATACTGAGGAAACAGTGTCCTATTTTTCCTTTCCTTCCCTCTCTCCCAAGACACTTTCTCCTTCTCTGGTTACATAACCATAGTAGACTTTATTATAAACTTCTTTCAAATGAAAAAGAAACTTCTGCCTGCGCTGGGATCCATTTTCTGACAATGGGGCCTTTTGTTCTGATCGAGTCAGGAAATGGGAAAGAGAGGGAGAGAAAGAAAGAGACAGATAGGGAGGGGGGAGGCTCTCTTTCAAGGTAGCCCCAGTGACTGTGTTGCCCTGTGGGCCTCAAAGTGAGGGTTGGAGGAAGGAAAGGAGAGATGGAGTATGAAGGAGGGAGGGCACCGAGGAGAATTGAGGGGAAATTAAGGGAGCGCTTCAAGGAACTGAACCTATACCACAAAGAAAAAACACACACATACAGTACACAATCTGCATGATGTGTGTCTGCTAGTTAGTATTACAAATCTAAGATGAAAAAAATTGGATGCTTAGACCTCTAGTGAAAAACAATCACTCACAACTCATGTTACATGTGATTAGGGGTTGCAAGTAGTCATTGTTTTGTATTAAAGGGTCACAAGTAGAGCTAGATGTATAGTTTATTGATAGCTTATTTCAGATATATCATTATGTGTGTATATGTTGGCTGATAAGTAACAAGAAATTGCAGCACAGAACTGCCAAACTATGTTTGAGGAAATTTAAAAAATAGTGTCATTATCAGACCCAAATGGTATCTGCAGATTTTTTTTTTTACTTTTGTTTTTTACAGTTTTCAGCGGTGATTCCATATGGCCCTGGTCATTACATAGTTTGTCCACCAGAGAGCAATGACAAGTTGTCGTTTTATTCAAAAATGTTCATCTTAGATTATTAATTCCTGAACCGTATCAAGATTGGTGTTGATGTTACGTGTTAACCGATATATTGTTTTATATATATATATATATATATATATATATATATATATATATATATATATATATATATATGCCCAAATATTGATATCAGTATCAGCATCAAAAATACGGTATCGGTCCAGCTATAGTCACAAGCAGGGAGCAATTTGCTTAAAGTCCTGTGTTTCACCCATCCACAGTCTCGCACTGCCAGACTTACCTCCACAGCGCTGCGGAGGAAGGTCTGGCTAGTCCAAACAGCATTTTGGGATAGCAGAAAGGCGCCGGACACAATAATGGTGCCTCTGCAAAATAGCCTCGGGAAGAAACTTGTTTTGATGGAACATGTGTACGTTCAAAAGTTGTTTTAGTTGTGCAACAGAAAACTCAGATTGGACAGATAGTCTAGCTAGCTGTCTGGATTTACCCTGCAGAGATCTGAGGAGCAGTTAACCATAGTCCTCATAATTGACCGGAGTTTAGAATGCCAACACAAAGAAAGCAGAAGGTGCGGGACATCCGGCTGGTCTTCTGGCGGCACCGGAGCAATCCCCTAAATTAATCGTCGTCGACATAGTCTAATAGTGCGATAGAACAATAAAATTAGAGCGGCTGTTGCTGGATGTGTTTAGCCGTTACAGAGCTCCGTGACGCCGGCTACAGAGGTCCGTCCTACCAGCGGCAGAGAAAAAGTGAGCACCATGCGGCAGTGACGACAGTTAAGTTTAGGCACCAAAACGAAAAAAGGTCTTGGTTTCGCCGGGAAGTGAACTCCGCTCCCTGGCTTGAAAGCGCTGTTTTTTATGTTGAGACCACGTTGTGCTAGTTCATTTTGATATTGTCCATTAATTATTGAAGTTCATAAATAAGTGTTTTGGCATGCCTGGCCAAGTGGCACTATCCATAGTATTGAAAGGGGGATTTAATGCATGTTTTGTTTTGTTGTGCATGATCAAAAACAGGTTTTTTTCACAAATTGCACCCTGGTCACAAGCCATAAAGTTTGGGAAACACAACTTACCTGAGGCGGTCCACCACCTGGTCAATGTCAATGACATTCAACTTGTCTTTCATTGCCTCAATCTCATCTTCAGCATTAGACTGGACTGAACAGTGAGAGCTCGGTCTGAAGAAAAGAGTAGACAAAGAAGATTAAAAGAGAGGTTATGCATTATTAAAAGCACTGTATAATTTGACTAAACTTTTCAAGTTCTGTTGTGCCAGTGTTACTTACCTGCTTATGTTGTCAGTATTTTCAGGGTTTTTACAGTTTCTGTAACAGCTGTCAAGGTGACTCAGGGCGTAGTCCACCGTCTCAGGTTTGTACCGAAACAAGAGCTCCTCGCCATCTCTATAGCAACAACAGCACATGATAAAAGAAAGACTCTTTACACAATTCAGTTTACTGTATCTGCAACTTTCTCTCAGAGTTTATATATGAATGTGTTTTCGGCAGTGCTTGAAGAATATACATTGAATGAAAGTGTTATCTCTAAAGTAAACTAAAATGATTTACTTTTGATTTATTTATTGCCTTTTACCTATTTATTATTTCACTTTTGTTATTTCCATGTTTGAATTTAGTCTCCAGTTGTTTCACTGTTTATGTTTGTACTTTGAGTTGCACTAGCATGTATGAAAACTGCAACATAGATAAAGCTTGATTGACTGAATTACTGATCAGAAGGTACATTCCTGCTTTATGCAGGGTGATCTGGTGGTGCTTTTAGTTCCATAAAGGCTGTACAACATGCGCATTTAATAGAACTCTATTATCAGAGCTGGGTTCATTTTACAATATCTGAATGATCCCTAGCTGGAAGAAAAAGAAGAACCAAGCAGATGGTGTAGACAGCAGCAGGCGTGGTGACAGTCTGGTCAGCTCTGCATAATTTTATAGTCCATGAGGGAAAATGTGTCTTTTCTAGTCACGTCTATCCACTTAGACAAAGAAACAGAGGTGTGGGTGTAAATGGGTGGATGGCTAGGGCATCAGGACCACACAGGACGAGGCCAATAAGATAAATCAGTTGACTTTAACAATGTGCACACCCATCTTCACACCCTTAAATACTAAAACTTAAAACTATTTTTAGCCCCTCCTGTTGATGTGGCTTTAAGAAAATGAGTTAGTTGGGCCTTCGATACAAATATAGACGGTGTCCTTGGCTAATATGTCTGGTAAATTAGGTTAAAATCACGCATGCACGCACGCACGCACACACACACACACACACACACACACACACACACACACAGACACTCAACATGAGAACTAGAGGTCTGAAGAGCAATTAAGTTGAAGTGTTATTATCGGGAAGTGTGTTGGGGTTTACTCCTGAAAGCCATTCGGCTGATATACACTTGGAACTTAGCCTAATTGAAGGATCAAAGGCCTGAAACACATACACAACCACGTTGAACCAGGCATCAACTTCAACAAGTATACCAAAGCCCACTTCAAAGGGAAAAAGCGAGTTGTGCTGGCACAGTCTGTGTGGCACAAATACTTTTTTGGTAGTGCTCATACACAGCCAATAATACCGGGCTATATTTCTCGCTCTGAATGGGACTTTTTGTAACATATTTACATCCCGGCTAAAGCACTTTACAAGAGTGACTTGTGATGTGCGAACTAGTAGGGTCTCAGTTCAGGTCTTGCTCATGACACTTTAATAAGACACAGTGCTGTTGTGGGCAGACCTGTGGTCTTATAGATATTGGATTGTCAGCTTAAACGGTCTTGCTGCCATCCTGACTTTAAAGAAACCCCTGTAAGATTACTTCAAAATAAATCCCTGTCAACTGAGCTGTCATAACAAGCACCAGAGTAACATTATACATTTTATATATTTATTTAGATGCATGAAATATTTTATATTCTCTTTATAATTTTTCAATTTAAGTAAAAGCACAAAAATGCGGTTTGTGCTCAAGGGATGGCAATGTTGGTCGCTCCACCACTTAGGCCCAAACTGAAATACCTGAACAACTATTGGAGGAATTTACATACAAATTTGTACATACATTAATGGTCCCCAGAGGATGAATTCTACTGACTTTGATGATCATCTGGCTTTTCCTCTAGCGTCACCATGAGGTTCACTTTTGTTGTTTTGAGTGTAATGTTTCTACATTTATTGGATGGATTGCCCCAAAAACTTGGCACATACATATATGTTTTCCTCAGGATGAATTGTAATGACTTCGGTTATCTTCTGGCTTCATCAGGTCAACATTCCAGTTTGAGGACTAATGACATTCCCATCTGACATAAATTAGTAATTTGGTAAAAATGAATGTAGATTTTATAGAACAGGTCAACATAGCACAAATTAGTGGCTCCTAACGGACTGGGGTTGATGCCATACACAAAATAAGCCCGAACACACACATAAAAAGAAAAAAAAACCTAATCACTAGAGTTGCATGCAGGCTATAGTTTAACAATATACGACATAAAAGGACACAGAAAAAAAGACAATCACAATAAAAAGGAAGTTAACAAATTGGATCTGGAACGGAAAACAATCCATCTTATGCTGTGCTTTTCCCTATAAAGCCTCGACAAAGCTTGAGAGGTGACCGAGGGCAACATTCCTGGCAGCAGTGAGCTGGTTGCTGGGATAGTTACTAGCTCATACATACTCATACTCTCACACACACTTCCTCCAAAACACCTTTTGATACATAAATTAGGCCTTAAGGATGTAGGGCAGTGTCCCTAACTGATAATATCCTGCCAACAGTACCAACATTCCTCAGAGTATTTTTAATACTTGTCATGAAATTGCCAATTGCTACAAGCTCATCTCTGACCTGAGCTGTAAGATTAGCTGTAGAAATGAAAAGCCAAACAGCAAGTTTTGTTACGACCTCTTGAGGAGCTTATAACTCTCGGATGAATGTGCCTCATAAGAAACAGACAGAGTACCAAGCTTCATTGTGTTCTCCCCGTTAGCAGTTCACTGACAAACAACTCAAACGTTTTATGCATTTTTGGAAACTCTTTACGATAGAGATGAGTATTTAGCTTCCCATTTAAAGTAAAATATATATGTATTCCAATTAAAGCTAGCATAGACTGAGCCTTTAAAATCTAGTGTTTGTTGGCATTTGGTGTGGAATGCATGCAAGTCTCCCTCCTATAATTGTTCCATTGTTCCACAATTCCCAAACCAGTTTGCAACATCCCTATGCCAAATTCATTGTTCCTCTGCTTTCCATCCCATTTTTAACTGACGTGGGAACACAATATAGCATTTTATGGCACTCTTTGTTAGGGGGGAAATTACGCACAGAGTGAAAGCAGGGTCTTAACCTACCGGTACTTATTTATGCCATGTCTTGGCTTGTGAAAAAGCCAAAGTGTTGTGCTCAATTTAAACCGCTAACCAGGAAAAGAAAACCCTCTGTGAAAAAGTCACAGTCATTAGAGAAATAAATCATGCAAACGTCAACTCTAATGGCTGTTTTCTGGAACTAAACTGCTTTATCAAGCCTGTAGCTGACAAACATTTTAATTTGAATTCAAACAGAATGTTGAAAATGTAAATTTCCTGAGGATTTGGTTCAAAAATGTAATTTCTGCTATCTTGTTGAATTCATCAAGTTCAACTAGTGACTGACCATACTCTATGCCAATAATCAGTGGTGGATTGTTGTGTTTTTATAATTTAATAGCCTGTCCTTCATGCATTCTTATTTGACAGTAAATAACAAAAAATATATTGTTTTGTTTCAACAAAATCCCATTACTATCACTAGCATTACTAGTACAGGTTTGTAGTGTCTTTAATGGTTCTCTCATGTTGTACAAACCTTTTTTTTTTTTTTTTTTTGGCCAATCCATCCAAAGGCAAAAAAACACAATAATGCACAGTGGAGTAGATTTGTGTGTTAGATCTTACACCTACCTCCCCTCCCTGCTGGCTCTCTCGCTGAGAGTCTGCAGTAACATCTTCACCTCGGCTCTCACCAGCTCTTTGACTGCAGGGGGGTCGGCTAGAGGGGAGGCCTGCTGACGTGGGAGCGGGGTCCCTGTCCTGCTGCGATTATTTCCTTGCTGGCTCTCTTGCCACATCTTGTGCCACATTTCCATCTGCAAATTGTATTATTATGATAAGTGAAGGGGTTATACATACAATAATGTATCATACTAACGGCATATTTCCAAGACTGTCTTGACTTTTTGCTGTCAGTCCAGGTGACAGATTCACAGCTGACAGCTTATGATCGTGCACCGAGTGATGGTACTGATAAATGAAAATATTTTCATTTGATTTAGTGAACCCCTCTTTTAAAGCCGAGCAGACAGTCCACTTGCAATACGCTGCAAGCAAGCAGTGACCCAGACATCTGTCATCCAGTGACTCTCCTGACAGGCCTCTCCGACTGAGGATGATAGCAGGACTTTTCATGTCTCAGGGAAGGCGGTGAAGGATTATCTTATTTCTTTTGAGTCTCAGTGAGTCCAAAATATGACTGTATGGGTGCGTAGTAGTGTGGGTAGGTGCAGGATTCCACTGTAGCTCTAGCTATGATTAAAATATAAAAAATTGTGAACTTATATTAGATGAACATATAAATGATACAAAAATATTAAGAATACCACCAACTTGCAATCTAAACATTGAAGTTGAACTGTTTTTGTTTTGCACTATAACTGACGATCTCCATTTTTCACTTCACTTTTTTATTAATGAAAACATATTCAGGGCTGTCCTTGGCACAAGAAGACCTTGTTGACTGTAACTGCACAGAACACAAAACGTCCTTTCAACTAACATATTTTTTGTTAGCTTGTAATTTTGCTACATGTAGGATTATCAATGCAGATCAAGGATTTGTTAAACAAAAAAAAAATGCTAAAAAGCTCAGTCTTTATAGCCAACTTCCTCTATCGTCAGTAGAAGGTCTGACCAACCTTGTTTTCTGCATCTTTACAGAAAAATCACTATCATTAACCCGAATTGTAAAAGCCATAGAAAAAATAGTCCCAAAAAAAAGAAAAGATGTGTGTGAATGTTTGTGTGCATGTGCTTCTCAGTGAAGTCTGGATACCATTAACACCTCCACACATGTTGTCTGCCAATCATTTCTGTCATTTGCAGTCAAATACTTCACTTCAAAGGAATACACTGGAGGATACTAAACACACCGCTTCTGGTCTTTGCATGTGTTTTGAAGTGTGTGCACATCCCGTTGCATACCACGATTCACACAGTGTGTTGCATACACATACATTACACACGCAGCCCTTTTCACTCACACTGGCTTCCTCTGTCTGTCTCTGGGTGTTGAGGTGTTAATGTTACAGGATTCATGGCCCACTAGCTAACAAGTTGTTCCTGGATCTTTCCCCACCTCCCCTCTTCTGTGAGACTGTTGATCTCATCGAGGAGTTATTTTAAGGGAGTGCTGTTGAAACCTGTCAGTTAAAAAAAAACGTACTAGAAGCTATTATGTTGAATTACATAACTGGGTTTTAGACTACATTTAACTTAAAGGGCTCATTTTGATTCAGAGTAGAGAGAAAGTAGAGAGAGTGTAGAGGGGCACAGAGAGATTGGCCTTGTAGAGAGACTTGAAAAGAGAGGCTAATGTTCCCTCTGATCTAACCGCCTGAGACAATGGAGACCTTGATGGAGGGAGGACTGGCCATGTTGAGGAATGGAGCAGTCGCCTGCAGATCAACTATTACTTTTCACAGTGGCTCACTGAGGGATGGAATTCATTACATAGCTAAAGGAAAAACCGACAGGGACAGAGGAGAGGAAAAACAGAAGTAGAAAGAGATGGAGATAAGCAGACTCAGACAGCAAAAATAGAGAAAAGGAAGTGATCCTCCCTGCAGTAAATGTAATAACTGAAGGGAACCACTTCACTAATAGAGTTAAATAAGGGCGCTCTGTGCTTTGTTTTGTTTCCTGGAAATTTCTTTAATCTTTTAGCTTAAGTCTTTCTTTCCATCTGAGGGCTTCACAGCCAGCCACTGCATACACTGAATCATAGGTGAAAAAACATCAGAGCAATACTGAAAGTCACACACACATGTATGCACACACGCACACATCTACTGTATTTTCTCTACTCAGACACATACACAATTGGGTCATAGTATATGTGTCGCTCGCGGTCTTATCAACAGTTGAGGATTATCGTCTTTAACCCTATTATACCGACCCCCTGATTTACTAAGCTTACTGGTCCTATTTCCTCTTTCTGTGTGTGTGTCTGTGTATGTGTGTGTGTGTCTGTGTGTGTGTGCGCGCGTGCGTGTTTGTGTATGTAAAAAGGAGCGATTCTTGCATGCTTCCACGTAAAAAATAGTTTTGTAGTTGTCACATGTGATTTTTACATGTTGATATGTGGTCAGAGTCTACATGGCACAGCTTGAGAGAGCTGAGACAGACTACGTATGTCCACATTTCTTTCTGCAAACAGTGACTGGCCTGTTGTCTGACTGCAGGCTGTTAACAAATGAAGAGATTTCAATACTGAACACACAAAAGAGGAAACGATAGAAGATGGCAGACGGTACGAGGGTAGAAAAGCAAAAAAGACAGACAGAGGGAGAGCGGCTGGGTTGTATAGGAGAAAGAAAACAGAAAATAAAATTTCATATCCCTTAGAAAGTGCTAATAAGAGGAATTCTTTGTGAAATCTACAGCTACGGAGCTGGCTTTAAGTGCCCATGGCATGGCCTCTCCTTTCAGCTTGAAAGGAATGTTCCCTCAGTCGACTAGGCCGCATTTGCTCACATTTAGATTTAAGGTAAACCATTGAGCAATTTTAAATGCACTGTAATGTTTTAAGTTCATTTTGAATTAGTTGATTTATCAATCAATCAGTTAATTGACACACAAGGGTTGAGAATAGTTTAATCATTTAAATTATTTTCTCTGCTTTTGTCTGTTTTGTATCACTATATGTACAGTAAATTGAATATCCTCAAGTTTTGGATTGTTGGTTGGACAAAACGAGACATTTGATGATGTTACTTTGGGCTCTTGGAACTTATGATGGGCAATTTTCACTATGTTTTGACATTTTATAGATGAAACAATTAATTGAAAAAAATATTAAAAGTAATCAACAGTTGAAATAACTATGAGCTGCAGCCCTAGATTCATTTTAACACAGTCAGGACATGCTCCATGTCAGCATCATATCAAACTATGTAAGCTACAGCAATTACTGAAGTCCTATTTTTTTATTATCTGATTACAGTATCTTTATAATTTTTCACAGATTTTCATTCATGATTTATGACCACACTTGAGGAGTTACTCTGTTTTTCTTTTAAATGTTTTCTTTTTCTTTTCACATCACTTAGACTTTTCTTGACCTTGATTTGGCCTATTTATTGAGGTTTGTCCCACTCATTCTTAGCTGGGGATGTTTCTCATCGTCGACCCACAAGTCTTTCTTTGGTTTTGAAGTGTGTGCACATCCCGTTGCATACCACGATTCACACAGTGTGTTGCATACACATACATTACACACATTACTCATATTTGGACTTCACTGCAGCACAGTGCCAGTTGACCCACATTTCACTTTTATTTAATAGAGAGTCTGGGAATGAATGAATGTATGCAGACAAACTAACCTACTTACACAACATAACACCCGCAGTTCATAAATTGTTTGGTCAGAAATGCTTAACTGAGCAAATTCCTTAATTCACCCCGAAACTGAGCTAAAAAGGAAATTCTTGTAGATGGTGTGGTGGTAATCTCGTGGGATCCTACCAGAAACAGACCCACTGTCTGAATTATTTGAATGGATAAAACATGAATGATGAAACCAGCTTCACCCGCTGAATCTGAAGAGGAATGTTCCGATTTGAAAGCATGTGTGTGGTATGTACCGTAGCTACATTCTGGCAAAAGAAACCAGAAAAAAATGCAGTCATGAAAACAATCTCACCTCAGTGTGCAACTCTGTGTACATGTCAACCAGGGAGTGGCCCAGTGCTGCTTGGATCTTTGGCACCTCTGACCCAGGAACATGTTCAGCGACCAGGCTCCACAGGGACTGGCCAGGGCACCAGAGCTGGTTTCCATCAGGAGACTGCATAGGAATGGTAATCTAGGAGAGAAGCATAGGGTATATATCTATGGGAGTGAAGGAACAGAGAGAAACTGCAGTAACACATTGGTAAAATGTAACACTCTACATTTACTAAAATACTGTACTTTAAGTACACATTTCAGGTACTTGAACTTTACTTACAAATAGAGATTGAGCTGGTAAAATATTATTTCTATATATTTATAGTCTTAGCTCTACATTGAGTACTTTTACTTTACAAAAAAATTATGTTTTGCTGACAACAGTTCCGCCCCAGAAGGATCATGGTGGGTTTTTTTTTTTAACTAACGTTACTGTTGCCTTTCCTCAAATAACTTGTGCGTTACCTCGCATTAGCTAAGTTTTGCATTAACGTTGCATCGCAGTCATCCTTCAGGGTTTCCGTAACTTCCGCACCTTTTAAGTAAAATGTTGCATAACGTTACAGGATCTTGTAGCTATCTATGCTTCTCTCACCACCACTGGTGCAATTAATAGCTTAGCTAAAGGTTAAGGGGTATAAAACTGTTCTCTACATGGAGGTTCCTCTTGCTTTGTAACGTTATGCAACTGCCGTTGTTTTTAGCTAACGTTAGATAGGCTAGCTAGTTAATTGAGATCTCGGACTCTTATCGGGAAAGCTAGCAAACTTAAACAACACGGGAACAGTGTTCCCCATAGTGTATTTTAAACACGTACAATGAAATGATAAAACTGCTTGGTTAAAACACGGAGAAATTTAATAAAATGTGTTTTTTATGTTGCTAAAATGAAGAAGAAAAAACTCACCTTAACTGCAACACCCCAAGGCTGAGGTATCCAGGGTAAACGTTCCAGTTGCTAGGGGAAGATATCGCGAGATCTCTCGTAACTGTCAACATTTGTGTTCCAGTCTATGGTATTATAGAAAACAGACTTGTTTTCTAATTATAACGCGATAAAAATGCATTACAAAATGACACAATATAACAAATTACATATAAACATAAATTACATGCTTTGAAGACTTAAGTAATTACCAACAATCAACACACCAGATGACCATCTGTGCCCTTGTAAAAGTCTGCACTATAACTTTGAGATAATAGGGGGAGGGACAGACTTCAGCCTTCAGCAAGACTGGCGTGTGAATGTGAACTCTCGGAGAGGCAACGACTATAACTTTCCCTCTTTATGCCCCCCAACCTCCACCCCCTTCCTGACTCTTTGCAGAAGTGTGCGCAGCCCCAGTAGACCGCTGTCGGAGGAGGACTGAGGTAATGCCAAGGATATTTTCGTCCATTAAAAATGTAACAAACTCGGGTAATCTGTCTACCAAATCCCAGCTGGACTGTAGTGGCTGTTTCTTGGTAACCTTTTTTGTTTTGGACAAGGCGAATCAAATAAATCAACATGGTTTTCAATGAGCGCCTTTCCTTTGAGCACAGAATACGCACGGCCGTTTTGGCACTGCTGCTTTGCGCACAGGCCGGGTTTGGCTTCTCAGTCGCCGCACAGCAGGAAAGCACCTGCGAGGCCAACGGCAGCATATACTTTGTGGGGGAATGGTATTTTCTGGACTCTGATCACTGCACCCAGTGTGAATGCACCACCGAGGGCTCCGCATGTTCCCGCACTGAGTGCACTTTGCTCCCGGCTGCATGCATCCATGTCAGCCACTACCCCACCGACTGCTGCCCCAGGTGCGAGAAGATCGGGTGTGAGTACCGAGGAGTGGTGTACGAACTGGGACAGAACTTCCAGGTAAGCTCTGACACCTGGTAGCTTGCAAAAACGGGGATGTCCAGGGATGGCTTCGAGTATGGATGGATGGGGACTTAATGACCCTATAGAAACTCTTGTTATTATATGGCCTTAAATGTTCTCATACCCATTTACAAAACATTCACTAAAATATCTACACAGTATACTGTATACAGCATGGTCCCCATCTTGGAGGTCAGGTCTCAAGAAATATCTAAGGGGACATCAGATGATTAAATTGATTAAAAATAAAATATATATATTAGCTCTATGCTAAAATTACTCTTTAATGGAACTATTGCCACATTAAGGCCATAACGGGTAATTAGGGGGTCATAAGCAGACATTAGTTAATCTTAAGGGGTCACAAAGGTTGGGAACTACTGATATAGAATATAGTTCAGTTTTGCTATTATTTGTGGTGGCACCTAACTTTCATTAAAGGTACGCTTAAAGTTTAACATTGTCTGTCAGCACTATCTCAAAATTAAATACTGCTGCATTTGTGAAGGCGCTAATGTCAATCATATTTTTTTTTTAGAAACGTTTTAAACGGCACTGCAAACAGTATAGGCTATATTTGTATAGACTGTATGTGCAGTATAGGACTTATGTCCAACAGAACAAATGGAAACTGGGGAAGCCAGATTGTAAATAACTAAAAGTATCTGTCACACATATATCACAAAAACAAAAGGTTAGCTGAGCAGCCTAATACTGTTTCATGCTCTGTTCTGCAACTGCTGTTGCCTGTAATTCAAATGTGTAAAATGCACAAACATATTTTTACTCACACAGTTTCCTTAAGTTTGTATGTTTTAACCATAATAAGGCTATAAGCCGATGTACTTCTCTTCCAGTGTATTTCCTTCTAAAACTCTGAACCGATGAATAACAGTCTGGGATGTTGGTATGTAACTTGAGCATACAGCTGGGAATTGGAGGTAAATGGCGCCCCCTTTTGAGATGGCATTAAGGAGTGCTTGGTGAGAGATGCTGGTTAGAATTAAGATCCATGTTGAGTCTCATGCTGTTTGTGTGTGTGTATTTTCCCAGCCATCAGAATGTGAGCAGTGCACTTGTGACAGTGATGGCATCGCCCGCTGTCTAGTTGCAGATTGTGCCCCTCCACCATGTGTCAACCCTGTCTACCAGCCTGGGAAATGCTGCCCTGAATGCAGGGAGGGTACGTTGAAAATAGCATAAAAAAGTAAAAAGTAAAATAAAACACAGTTGGCATCTCAGAGATGAGTGTGTATGCACTTGACTTTATTTGCTTCCCAGTTTGTAGTATCTGTTCATCTGCAGTTATACTTACCTCAGTTGCTCATCTCCCTCCAGGTCCTAACTGCTACGTTGATGCATCACGCGGCCAGGTGATTCCTGCAGGAGAACCCATCTGGGTCGACACCTGCACCAAGTGTCGTTGTCACGATGGTCAGGATGCCGGCTACTGGGAGGGAAACCGTGTCGCCACCTGTTCCCGCCTCAAAAACTGTACACCTGAACAACAGTCTACCAAGAAAAACTGATTCCCTCTGCCAGCAGAGAACCAGCTGTTACCCTGAAGTATACAGTCCCTGATGGCTGATCAACTACACAGCTTCAACCCTTTAAGAACATGCTGAACCCTCCTGTGCTGCTGAAAATGGATAATCTGCAACTTCAAAAATTCAAGTTTTTTGGGAACTGAACTGAACAAGAACCAAATAAATCATTTGAAACAAACACCAAAAGCCATCAGAACAGATCAGCTGCCATTCCACAAGGACTTTTCATACAGGATTTCTGCAATACTGAAGAGACCCACTGAATTTGCCACTTTGGTGGACAAGGCTGCCCATTATCAGAACATAGCTAAATATTACAAACAAGGTCCAGGTTCTCTGTATGTCAGTGGGTTTTGGGAATTTGATTACCTGCAAAGTATAATATCAACAAAGACATCATTATATAATGTTGTGGTCCTGTTATGTGGATGGACTCAGACTCAATATCTGGATATAATAACTTTATTAGTTTAGAATATATTGCGCTTCCATGGT
This sequence comes from Zingel zingel, assembly GCA_023566125.1. NCBI lineage: Eukaryota > Metazoa > Chordata > Actinopteri > Perciformes > Percidae > Zingel > Zingel zingel. The sequence continues at coordinate 17,485,712 of CM042324.1, forward strand.
GCATATTCCTAAATTTAGTATTTTTTTTTTTTTTTTATCAAATTACCACAAACTAACTGAGTGCACAATGCATAGAGGGTGGTTGGTGGAGGATCAATCCCTGATGCCTAAATCAGGCCATATTGTATGTTAAGAAGAACAGACTTTATCCCGTTAGCCGAGAAGATGGTTTGTAGTCCTTGTAAACCACTGATAACAGAGAAATTATGAAGGAAATCAAGACTAAAACTCTCTCCATTTAATAATATAATATGGATGCAGTGATGGAAAAATAAGATTGTTTATTTACAGGGTCTCAAACACCCTCAACTCCTGAGCCTAACAGGAAAATCTATAATTAAACAATTCTGACTGGAACTAGAACAAACTTGTACCTTGAAAGGTGACTACACTCCAGATATTTACCCTTTTATATTTTATCTGCCTGTCCACGATTCTTTCAAAAAGTTTTTAGAGTTTTAAGAGGGAGAGAATAGTACACTTTTATACAAGCTAGTTACCCAGGAGGCATACTTTGTAATTTACAGACACCTGCTTTGGGAAACATCTGGCAACATAACGAGGCCAATGAGATTATTGGATGATAAGAAATTGTAATTGACCTGTCACGGGTTGATGCACCAGCCAAATGTATGCACAGCTGTGATGCAATTTAGACTAGGAAATGGCTTAGCAAAGCAATTAACAATTTGTAACTGTCCTATACATTCTACAGTTCAATTTCCAGGCTAATTGAAATAGAAAGTATGAGACTATGGCCTAACATATGACTGTACACTAGTTGTAGACAGAAGGGATATTTGAAAGGGTTGTTATTTGTGCATGTACTTTATTAATGTCTCATTAGAACTAATGTGTAGACTTTATTAGAAACAGCCTGTTATTTCCACTGTTATCAAAGAAATTGACCTTCTTTAGAAAGCTCTTCAGTGTATGAGAAGTCTATTGTCATTTTCTATAGGTTTATATGCAGAAGATCTTCCTACTGTTATTTGTCATTATCTACCAATTTAATCATGAGGGATCTTTGAATGAAAACCAAAAATGATATTTTCTTGTTATATGTTACTGTATGTGCAGTGTTGAAGCCTATAATGGCATTTACTACTTTATAAATAAGACTCCCAAAGCTTCTGCTTTATTAAGTACTGTCATTACAACGGACACGTTTCACTGCCCTAACTCTCCCTGAAAAGCTTCTTTATGCAAGTTTGGGATTAAGTTGAAACATTTAGGGTTATGAGCACCTTTTAAATCATATTTTATCAGGAGGCTTTATGAATGAATACACTCTTTTTACATTTTCTTGAGGGGAGTATTCAAATCAAACTGAATAGTACGCTGGCCGTAGAATACGATCTGAAAGCTGTTCTTCCATATTCATCATCTTAATTACCGAATAATCAGAAAGACACAAGGTTGAAGGAATAGTTTGACATTTGTGAAATATGCATATTTGATTTCATGCTGAGCATTCAATGAGAAGAGTGGTTTTAATCTTCTCATCAAACTCTCAGTAAAAAAGCCTTAAATGCCAAACTATTTGTTTAGGTGGAGTTTCAATTTACTGCCTAAATTAAAAAAGGAAACCCAAATGAATCACACCCACAAATCATGTAGTGTGTCATGCTGGTAATGAAAGCCTGCATCTTGTAAAATATTCCAAATTAAAACACCTTTCCATGTCCATTGAAAATCTCTCACTTTGTGTTTCCTCCAACAAGTCCTTCAAAGCATACGATAATATAGATAGTTTATTCTTAGCCTATAATACGACCAACAGGACCATTTAATAAATTAGCGCCCCTAGAGGTGAAAGGAAATACGACCCACATGAGTGCTTTCTGTCACAATATCTAAACCAGAGAACGCAACGGTCGCGGTTTTAATCACGTCATCAATGTTGTGAAACGGTCGCAGTTTGGTTAGGTTAAAGCACAAAAACTACTTGGTTATGTTAAGGCACCAAAACTACTTTGTGAAGTTTAGAAAAAGATGGTGGTATGGGTTAAAACCATCTGTTGTGTTAAGGCGCTGACACACCAACCCGAGTATCGGCCGTTGGACAGTCTGGCGAGGTCGATGACTCGCGTCTGTTCGGTGTTCCATGCCGTCGTCAGTCGGAGGAGGAGCCGTCGGCCTTGATTTTAGCCAATTTGACTTGTTGAATTGGCATGCTAGCCCTTGACTAGCAAATCAGTGCAAGCTCCTTGAGCCTGTCGCTGTGAGATCCATGGCTTCGCCGACTTAGTGTGGTTTCTCCTTATTTTTCGCTTGCGACATCTTTCTTCTTCCACAAGAAGAAGCCCGAGAGCTGACAACGCCAGTATCTCCTTGACTACTATCAACACTCTCTGATGAAAACAATGACTGACTGACTGTCATTTCCGGTTTTCATTTTTTGGGCGACAATACAGATTAGCGCCGCCTGCTGTTATAGAGACGTTTTACGTCTCGCGCACGCGCAGAACGTACGACTGCCTTTTCTGCCGACGTTCGGCCACCGGGTTGGTGTGTCAGAACCTTTACATAACTTCTGGATGTCTGTAAAGTAAAGAAAAAAAAAAAAAAACTTAATGTTTACTTTTAAAGTGCTGTGTTTGACTGAATGCTGTGTGGACTAGCCAGACCCTCCTCCGCAGCGCTGTTGAGGAAGGCATTGCCAGACCTATTTCCACAGCGCTGTGGAGGAACCCATCCACAACCTCAACTTGCCTCCCATTATAATCATGGAGGCCACCACTACAAACGTTAATATGAGTCTTAAATGCGATTTGAACAAATGACTTATGGGAGCCTTTTTCAGGAAGGACAGTCTGATTTCCTCTTGAGTTGTGTCTTTTTAATTCTTTTGAACGATTTTCAGTTTTGTGAACAGTCTCTGGTGTCTGAGAGGTCACCATTTTGATTTCCCTGAAGAGCTTTTGGGACCAGTACTCCCCACAAAACAATAAAAGAATGAGAAAAGCAGTAGAAAGTAAAAGAGAGAAAGCTTTGCTTTGTAGCAATTAAGATTTGTTTATACTATTGGGAGGGCGGCAGAAAGTACAGAAGTAAAGATGCAGAAGCCAAGTGTAATCCACAAGGTGGTTTAGCATTTCAGTCCACTACGTCAGTTGGACCACACACAAACAACAGTAACAGGTTTATGTGGCTTGTCATGGCAACAGGAAACAGGGTTGCCGAAAACTGTCAATATTACATTACAAAGCTCTGGGATTACCCCAGCCTGCCGGTTAGAACTAATTTATTATGAGGTTTCTATTCATTCACCAGAGTGTGAGTGTCTTCTTTACACATGTACACACACAGTAAGCAACTGACACCACCATCACACAATTTTGAGCCATCTGATTTATTGATTGTATAGAAAAAGTAGGTTTGATAGATATGACGTAATGCATTCTATATAAGATATAACATTTTCAACATTCAATGTACAAAAAACATAGCTAGAGATACAGTATTTGTTTTAAAAATGCCCACAGGCCTGAAAGTCCTGTCTGCTCTTTGCAGCAAGAAATGTATTTGAAAAAACGTTTCGAATACTTCACCACCTGAAGTGTGCTTAACAACTGGAACATCTTCAAAAGTCAAGAGTCCATTAAAAGAAACATCAAGTGCTCCTCAGTTGTTCTCATTCTCGAGTAAAGGAAACCTTACAAATACTATTTTTGCTGAAGTTTTTGTTGCTGATCTTTTACATCTATATCCCATGTTACTGTTTATACACACTGGGGCCTCTCTTGCTATTTCCTTCATTGTGTCTCAGCTTGTACTTTCTTTATGTAACTGACCGCATAAAGGGTTGCCTGTAATTTGTCAGAATAGCCTTGATGAAGCTATAATTGATCCTAATTTTAAAGTTCAATGAGGACTCCTCATCCTGTGAAAACAGCTGTATAATGTCTTCTGTGGAGGGAGCGAGACCTGAATGTATTTTAAGAGTCAAACAATAGAGTTGTGAAGTGGAAAAAAGCTTCTGGTTCCAGAAGTATTTTTTCCAACTTGAATTTGTGAACAGAACACAGCGCCAGTAGTTGGCAAATTTGTCCATACTTGACCCAGAAATCCAAAATGAATTAATTTAAGCAGCAGACTGGAAAATCTGTTTTCTCAACAGCGTCTGTTTGCCTTGTGATTGGATGTTTCTTACCGAAATGCACCTTGACAGATGTAGTTAACAGCTCCACCAATGTTTTTATGTGCACAGTCTTTTAGACTATGAAAGAATACGATAGTTCTAACACTGTTGTTAATCTTTTGTTCTGATGATTTCACCAGAAGAGTTTCATGCTGATCCAAGCAGTAGAAGACCTGTGAGTCACATTGTCTATGGGAAAAAGTAATGAGATAGTTGCATACTTGGGACTAAAGTCAGGATATCTCGGCCTTTGTTACTTCAATTTGAACCATTCCTTTCAACTTTATGAAAGTAGAACACTAATGCTTAAATACTGTAAGAAGGGGAAAATCAAAGCAACAGCTGTAATTGTGTCTGCTGTGTACTGATTACAAGGGTTTTAAATCAATAATATGAATTAGAGGCAAAAGAGGAAGAAATCTATTTGGGAAAAGAAGCATGACTAAACTGAAGTTAATCCAACCCTTAAAACATGTTATCCTATATAATACATCATGTGCCACTTGAAAACAATGACTTTGAAGCGAGATATGTGGTAGATGTGAACAATTCTGTAATATTGCACTGTATAAGCTGTAGTATAAAGACGGGATTGTATTGACCTTTCCATAGTATATAGTCTGCCCACTGAGGACAACTCACCAGGAGAGTTCTGGGGGGGGGGGGGGGGGGGGGGGTACATAGAAGGATTCACAAATGGGGATGTGTACTGAGATAGAAAAATAAAGATACAGTAAGTGGCACAGATTCAGAAACACAAAGAGAGGCCCTATCGATATCTATTAAAAGAAGAAGCACTCTTGTGAGACACAGCTGTGCCTGAAGTTGGCCTACCACAAAGCCAAACAGTGCCATTGACACATACAGCCTGGACTGGCAGAGTAAGAAAGAAAAGGCAATGAAAGGCAAAGAAAAAAAGAAAGACAGTGTGAAGGCGTGTGTGTGCGTGCGTGTGAGAGAGAGAGAGAGGAGTAATCAAACCTTCCAACAGGCAGATAATGGAGAGCCAAACAAATGGGAACATTTTTGCCTCAAGGCTGATCAAAGAGGAGGCCAACAATACACAATTTTCACCAAAATAAAAGCCCCAACTTGTTCTGAATGATACAAAATTCAAACAGTTACAGCATTGCACACACATCTGTCGGTTTAAAATGTTAAAGATTGGTGGAAATATTTTGTATAGGTTTTACATGATTTTTTTTTTAAATTGAAACAAATATAAGTTCATTTCTGTAGTACCCAACTTAAAACACACATCTTCATCAATTAGTTTTACACCCAAAAATTACCTTTGAGATAAAAAAAAAAAAAACCTTACCTGCCCCTTTAGTTTAGATAACTTCTGAAGGCATCAGTTTGGTGTTTAGGCGTCAACAATAACAACAACAACAGTAGAGACAAGGAAAAATAAAACAAAGGATGAAGAGTGATATATCATCGCATAAAACAGTGAAAGATTTCAATACGCTGATGTCGGAAATCATAATAAAAAATGAGTTTGTTTCTTTTTACACAGGGACAGTTATGATCTCATGAGACAAAAAATTAAAACAATAAATTGTTTTATCCGTCATCTATGAAAAAGTGTGAAGAAATAGATTTAAATACAGAACTGACAGCTGATGATAAAATCTGAAGCAGCAATAGAGATATCAGTCAAACTGCTCAAACAATAACTTGTCATTACTGCCTTAAAATTCACAATATCCACCACCAGAAAACTATCGCCTCATAATTTCCTCTTTCCGGATATGCTCGTCTTTTTTATATAAATTTAAAGAAAAAGACAGCAGAGAGAGAAAATGGCATTGTAACAGTATCAATAGAGTTTTAATGAATTGTGATACTTTGTGAAAACTTTAACGTCCAGGTTACATTGTAGGCTAAAAGAATTACTTTACCTTTTCACCTAGTCTTTTCTGTGAAGCCAGTTTCATGTCAGCTTTTGTATCCACAACACGTTATGAGCCATGAGTCTTTTCAGACAGCTTAGTTTAACCCCCATGTGTCCCATATACTGTGTGTTCAGAAAATGTGGTAAAAGTTAAATTTTCTAATGAAAAATGCATATTTCTACTTAATCAAAACTGTACCTCAAGCCAAATGTACCTTTGCAGCTGAGGTTACCAAAATAAACCTCTTGCTTTCTTCAAGTGGAATGAAAAAAAAGAAGAAAAAAAAAGCTTGGGGTAAAAATCACGACTGAGCTGTCAGTGTATATCTGCCTTGTTGTCTTCAGTTCCTCGATTTCATTTCAAAAGCATTCCCATGGTAACTCCACAATACTGTATATAAAGAGAACAAAAAGAGAGTTCTCAGGAGATTGTTGCTGCTGATAAACATGTTTCATCAGCGTGTCCCAGCACTGTAGATGCAGGCACAATACACATTCATTTACTGATACCGGAGGATTTGATTGAGTAATTAGATTCAAACTCCCTGACAAAGACGTCAATATTAAAACGTCTATTGGCATCATTTGTGAAGATGAGAGTCAGACGATTTCTTTGATATACAATCCATCAGATACAGTTCCATGGACTGTCACTGCATGTCATCATATTTCGTTAACGTTACAGTTTGCCTCTAATGGAAATCCCCATTCACTTGACCATCACTGTAAAGTAAAATGTTTGATGGCGTTTGTAAGGTTTGTTGTCCACCAGGATTGTTATTTTCCCGATATTTAATTTCCAAACCAGCAGGTACCACATCTCGTATCTGTCTTTGTATCCATGTAAGAAGACTTTTTTTTTGTTCATTCTGCTTATATGAACTTGGTCAAATATTCCAAGAAATCCTTGATGCTGTCCAATGTTACAGAACAGGCCATGAAAACATCCCAAAGTTTCAAATGATGTTGTTTTCTCATCTCTAATCTCCCGGCAATAGTTCCTGTCAATATCCTCTGTCGATATGCCACTGGATGCCAAAAAATTGGTAATCATCCATCACCAAAGTCCAAGGTTGTGACCATGTCCCCAGCAGCAGGGTAACAATCAGCTTCTAAGTTTGACGCCACCTTTGGTCGGCCACTGATATTCAAGCTTTGGTCCACACTCTTTCAATTCTGAAGTCACTGATCGGTAAAGGTAGGAGGTGTGAAGCCATTGGCTGCTTGAAAAAGTTGGAAAGAGCCTGAGTCCTGGTTAATGGCAAGCTAAAATCCCCCCCCAAAAAACAGAGAGAGGGGTAAAAAGAGAGAAAGAGACCATGATGTGCTTATGACTCCTCTCTCTTTCACATTTCTCCAGATGTCAAGGATATGCGATCTCTTTATTTCCATTTTATAAACTTCATAGGCGCTCTTCTTCTCCTCGTCTTTTTCCCTCCAGTCAGTGTGTCGACCCCCTCATCTTCCTCTCTCTTTAGCCCTTAAAAGGCCGGGGCGGAGGTCTGCCGATCTCCACAGAGATATTTGTGTACAGAGGGTACCTTTTGACTTGAACCAGTCTGTAGGTCAGAGAGCTGATGCCGTCCTTCTTCATCGTGTTCTTCGTGTTCTGTATCTTATTAAATCTGGAGGGTGAAAGACAAAAAAAAGAAAGTTAAGGTGGGAGGGGGGTACAGGGAAATGGGGAGACAATGAAGAAATTTGTTAAAAACAATACTGCCAAAACATCAAAAAAGAAAATCTTGATTTTTACATGGAATTCTTTACCTCTATATCAGTGCATGTTTGTGTGCGTCAAAGTGGGTACTGTATAGTAGTGCATTTTATTGCTTGGAGACGGGGACGTCTAGGTTATTGTGTATTAATATTATGCTTCAGGAAATGTAGCTAATTACAGAACTGACTTTTGACATTTTTTCTGTTGGATTCAAAGGATAACTCTTCTTACGACACAATGTTAAAGTGCAGGACGGCCAAAAAAAAAAGAGAATCAAATAAGAGAGAAAAAAGGCTCATCACTTTTAGGTCTCACGCAAGTATTTAATGACAAACCTATAAGGTCTCTGCCACTTGGCTGTCATTGGTGCAAACATCTGACAAAAGGGGATCTCAGCAGCTAAAAGGGGCTTTAATAGAGCAGTAGTTCCTGAGCTTTTTGGCTCATGAACCCTTAAAAGAAAACAGTCTGGTGTCCAATTTTTTTGTCTCCTGCTGCGTCTGTCTATTCAGCTCAAATTATTCAGTTATTTACAAGAAAAAGGCAAAGAAAAAAAAGCATATTTTTGTGTAGAATAAAAAAAATAAATGTTTTCTTGGTTTCTCCTTTTCCTCTTTGAAAGTTATTCTGTTTTGTACCGGGAGCCAGTGAAGTGATTTAAGTACCGGAGTAATGTGTTCAAAATTACGTGTATGTGTAAGGACTCTGGCTGCTGCATTTTGAATAAGTTGGAGGTGTCCTACTGATTGTTTGGATAATCCTGCAAAAAGAGCGTTACAGTAGTCTAACCTGCATGAGATGAAGGCAAGCCCCAGTTTCTCAGAGTCAGTTTGAGATATAAATGCTCTAAGTTTACTCTACTCTACTTACACCTTGAATGTTAATATCACAAAACCCATTTAAACCCTCAGGATTTAAAGAGCCTGATGTTTGCATTGATTCTTTATTTCTAAAAGTCCCCCCCAGCTAACTGTACATTTCCAATAGCCTGAAAGCAGAGAGAAGTCCACATCCAGTTTCATGTATGTCTTGACCAACAGGTGGTGCTATAGCGCTGCACTGTGACTCAGTGAAAAGTATTATCCATTACATCCACTTCCATTTGTTTGAATTATGCTGGAATATCCTTCCCCATTGGCTGTGATTCAGAAGTTACATCAGAATCTGCTCTTGCTCTGACTTTAGTATTGAAGATTGGAAAATAATTTACACAGTACTGCTGCTGTGCTTCTGTTCAGTTTGTGATGCAACCTCTAGCATCAAAACAGATTCATAACACAAACTCCCCCGTCACCCGTGTAGTAGTATCAGTTTTTGCAGCCAGTCAGAATGGAAAATGCTTTAAAAAAATGCAATTTTTCGTGTTTGAACAGAGAAAGAGCTGATGTGTGCAAACACTCAGTCATGCACATTCCCTTTTTAAAAGACAGCTGTGACTGACGCTGACAAAAGACGTCTTCTTAATGATACGCTTAGACGTACAACTCGAGTTGACACTTCAGTCCGACATGGACCACTGAGTCTACAGAGCCTTGTCAGAACTGACTAGTGAATATCTCTCTCCGTTGCATCGCTTTCTCCTTCTGTCTGTTGCAAATCAAATCAAAAAGAGCTTTATTGGCATGAATGGACGCAGGAAAAATGTTGTCAAGCATCTTTCCCTTAAACAATACAATACAAGATATGAAAAGAATTAGTTGTTCCAAGGATTGGCACTTCTATTTAAAAAAGAAAGGGAATTAAGGATGGCAGGAGAGAAAAATAGATAATAAATAGGCAGAGAGATAAATATATTTCTGAGAAAGAGAGTGACAGATGGAGGGAGCAAGATATACTGATTTAAAAAAATAAAGGGAATGAGAAAAGGGAAATCTTTGGCTGAATCTATCAAACAGCAGAGATTAAGAGCAATAAACTAATCCCTACAGACATAGAGAGGATATAAAAATGCATGTACTCAATCTGTAAGCCACTGTATGTATTATTTAAACCTATTGGTCTCACTTATCCTACTTTTATTTTAGAGAGTTAGAGGGTGAGACAAAGACAGTCTTCCTTACATATTCATTAGCCTAATTTCCAGACTGAGTCCTAACTTGGCTAAGTAAAACTCTATTTTAATTCCACCAAGGGTCTCACAGGAAAACATTTCTGGTTTAGGATCTCAACAACACTGTAGCTCGTCATGCCAGCTATTGAGGGTTATTTTGTTCTGGTGTCATACATTTTGAGCTGGCCCACTTGACCTTGTCATAGAAAAATGTCTCAAAAGGAATATTTCAACATTTTGGGAGACACACTTATTCGCTTTCTTACCTTAGATAAGAAGATTGATACCACCTTCACATCTGAATCCTAAATATGATACTAACATGAGCAGATGGTTAGCTTAGCTTAGCACAAAAGACTGGACACAGGGGTAAACAGCTAGCCTGGCTCTGTCCAAAGGTAAGAAAATACATCTACCAGCACCTCTAAAGTAACTAATTAACACGTTATATCTCATTTGATTAATCCAAAAATGTGTGATTGTATGGGAGACTCCTGAAGGACCACTACCACGGCAAGGTGAGGCTCAAGTCACTGACGAACATGGTTTCAGGTGGCTAGTTTTTGGTAGCCTTGCTAGCTACTTGTACTGAAGAAGAAAGTAAACAGAGAAGAATTGTATAACACAACTGTCCTAAAACAACCACGTGCCATGTTTCTTTGTTCTTTCACCTTTAGTTTTCAAAAAATTGGTATTTGAGCTATTAAAACTTTTCAAAAATATGAAAACTATGATCATTGCAGAAACAGACAAACTAACTTCCCTCCAAAATATGACATCTTTCCATTATGAATAACCATGCACACATAACTTAAAGTTAATCAGATTTTCAATGTTTTACAGTTCTATTACCACAACACATTCATTGGGTCTGTCACCCAGAGAAATAATTGTAAAATGTAAAAATGTTCAGAATATCTAGGGAAATATCATTAATAAAAAAGATACAGGTCAAATATTAGACAACTATTCTACCATTTTTTACAAATAGAAACTCATAAAACAACAAGGTCAAACTGTCATTCAGTGTGGTCTAAGTGTGGTCTCATACAGGTAATAAATACTGGAAACAGCTTTCAACGTGTTATTAAGAGCAATAAAATAGAACACATCTTTTTGTAGCGTCCATGTTTCCACATTACAACTTAAAGCTCATGAACAAACCGAAGTCGGGAGAACAACTTTCCAACATGCTAACAGATGAGTTTGCTAGCGGTAATGCTAGGTCGTCACATGACCCTCACCTGACAGTCGTAGCGCTCCGTCCAGAGTCTCCCGTTGTTTTACCAGGGGCTATGTGCTGGGAACAGCCCTGGAGTCTCCACTGGTTGCCTGACAACTGATGAAACCAAAAAATGGTCCGGCACCCAGCGGATTGTTGTTTAGATTATTCTATTAATTTTTTTGTATGAATTAAACAAATGAGACATGACATGTTAATTGGTGAGCTTTACAGGTGCTGGTAAGTGGATTTTGTTACCAGGCCATCGCTATGCCCCGTTTCCAGTCTTTATGCTAAGCTAAGCTAACCGGCTGCTCGCAGTAGGATCATATTTACTGTATGTCTAACTCTTGGTTAGAGTATTTCCCAAAATGTTAAACTTTACCTTTAAGGGATTCTAAATACGAAGGTAAACTTAAAGTTGTGTTTTGTGGCAAATACAGTTTTACAGAAGCCAGTCTAACACACACAAACACTCTGTATCTGCACTATGACTGTCCCAGGATGATAACATATGAATGGAATATTGAACAATGTTACTGAGCGACTGATTCATTTGCAACGCATGAAGCAATGTTCAGTCCTTCCAGAAAATTTTTTTTGTGATTGTTGCGGGCAAAAATCCTTGATTATGCGGCACGTTTTCTTAAAAAATGCGATGGAATATGCGGGATATTTATGCAATTTTATGCGATGAAATTGCGGGAACTTGCAAAAATTGCGGGAACTTGCAAAAACTGCGGTTTCATCATGGCTTCATCGCGGGGTTTGCAGCTTTTCGATATGTTCACGTTGCGTAATTACCTCACTTCATAACGTTCCCATGGCAACAGGGGAAAATGGCTGCTGCTGTGTGAAGTAAACGCAACATTTCTCAACTTTCTGCTAAAATATATGTAACTTTTTTGCAACGAAAATGTTATGGGATTATGAAATCATGCAAGCCCCGCATATTTTGCACGGAAATCGGCAATTTATGCGGCAAAAGTGCGGCGTATTTGAAAAAATGCGGCCCCGCATAAATATGCGGACTTTGGCTGATTATGCATTGAATTATACGATCGCATGTTTTCTTGGCAAAATGTGCATGTATGCATGTGTGTGTGTGTGTGTGTGTGTGTGTGTGTGTGTGTGTGTGCAAACTGCTACTCGTGTCTGGCGATGAATGTGCCTCTTTCTTACTTCCGCTGGCTCATTGCTATGCCTAACCAGCATCTCTGAAAGGGCTGAGAGTATGGACTTCTGTGTGCATGTTTATGTAAATGTGTGGTTATATGTGTGTGTGTGTCTGTGTGTGTGTGTCTGTGTGTGTGTGTGCAGAGGATAAAGTAAACATTCATCAAACAGTTAAGCCAACACCTCCCTTGGTAAACGCAGGTACTTCAGATAAATGCTTTTAAAAGGCTTGATCATTATTACCCTGCACCTGAAGTCAAAGAGCAGAAACAGACGCTCAGTTTATCTGTGTAATTGAGTGACAGGCCTCTGTGTGTACAGCCCGTGAAGTAAAAAAAATAAAAATGTTTTTTAAAAGGTATTTTTCAAAACAAATTGATTGTTGTAGGTTGTTGCTGAAGATGCGAATGATGTCAGGTTCACATTGATTTATAAAAATACGATAGTTAGTAGTGAAGCCATAAACCGCAATTTAGTTTGAGGTCCAAAGTGTAGCCATGTCTCTTGGCAAGTCCTGGAAACTCCATGATTGTCTGATCTGACACAGGGATCGTCTCAAAAACCGTGATTTCGGAAAAACAGAGACCCCTGTGCGTTTTTAATCTGTGCGTTTAAAAATAAATAAATAAAAAAAAAAAAACACAAAAAAGTCCCGGAAAAGATCTAAACACTCTCTCTCTCTCTCGTACTTCTTAGTTTATCGTAGACAACCATCTTTCAAATGTCTTTCTATTGATTTTTTTTTAACTACATTTTTTAGCTAATGTCAGTTGATTAGTCTGTCTGTCCACTGCTTTTCTACAGACTGAAATATCTCAACAACTCAGGATGAATTGAATTCACATTGGTGATCCCCTGACGTTTCTTCTAGCATCATCAATTTCAGTTGGTCCATTACTTTGGTTGATGACCAAATACCTGCAAAACTAATGACATTCCCATCAGACTCAGCTGTACTTTGTGTTTAGTGCAAAAGTGACTATGCTAACACGCTTAATCAGTATGTTAGTATAGTCACTGTGCACATATTAGAATGCACATGTTAGCATTTAGCTCAAAGCACTGCTTCCTAAAGTGAGATACCTCACTAACTTCTGAGAGGACTGGGTTTGCCCTGGTAACTAAACAGCTCGTCTTGCCGTTACTTTTTTTATCATACAAAATATCAGATGACTTGACAGAACAGTCTTGCAGATAAATGAAAAAGCCCTCAAAACTGCAAACAAAAATTTAAAACCTTTCCTCAGGACATGAAAAGTGATGATTTAAATGGTTGTGTCTGAAGAGAGATACAGGGGGAAAAACCTCTGTCTCCTCCACCCACACTGTCTGAATACTGCCATGATGTAGCCAATCCTCCTTTCACACCCACCTGATTGTTCTGCTGTATTTAAATCCAAATGCCACTTATTTTCAAAAAATCCTTTAAGCCAAACATTTCCAAGTGTCCAGAAGGGCTGTAAAAAAGACTTTGTGCCGACTAATAGGCTGCTATTTTCTGCCCCTCGCTACTGTTATGAATAATGGAGTGGCCCCAAATAAATAGCGTCCCTGTGGGTGTCACCTCTTATCGAGGAAGTCTGATTCACGGATCAGAGAGAGAGTGTAAAGCGACGAGTGACAGGAGAAGGAAACAGGAATTGAATATCAAGCAGACACACACACACACACACACACACACACACACACACACACACACACACACACACACACACACACACACACACACACACACACACACACACACACACACACACACACACACACACATTCAGTCTAGTGGCGGATTTATTGATTTTGATGAAGGCAACTAGACTAGTCCGACCAAGCTGGCCTTGAATTCTATTGGTGTCATTTCAGCAAGCAATTACTGAGGGATCGTTGAAACTTTCTCTCTCTCTGACACACACACGCACGCACACACACACGCACGCATGCACACAAAAGCAAGACCAGGTGGTGAGCAGGGCTTTTTCTCTTCAACGCTACTCAACAAATTCTGTTCCAACCATATTTCACATACGTTGCTAGCTAATTACGAAATTTGTCTTTTTTAAGCCGAACAAGGAACTGAACTGAAAGTATTAGACATCATATAAAGATATCCTCTGTATAATCAGCAGATGCTTGTTGCAGGTAAAAACACATCTTTCATTTCCTTTTAGTTAAAGGCTCCAGGCAGATTTTCTTTCCTCCCACACCTGTGTTAGTGGGTGGATTTTATGTAGCATGAGCACACTATATGTGATCACATCAAAGTGCAGTTAGTAAAAGAATGTAAGCCCAGGATGTGAGTGACACTTTCTCTGCTTCTTAACAATTAAACACAATTATAGTTTTGTCGTCTTTTGAGATGAATAAGTCACTGGCCGCTTCTTAAAGTATACATTACCATTAAAAAGCTTTAATTTCTTACATCAGTAATTATAATTTCAGGATCAAACTCTTTTAAATGCACAGCTGTGTTTTAAGTGTGAACTCAGACATTTATTACACTAACTTTGTACTGAATGAATGTGCCGCTAAGAGATCATGTGAGAGTAAGATATGTAAAGCCACTAAGTATGCTTTTGAAAATTGAAACCAATTCTTCACAAGTGTAACATTTAATAACAAAAGTAAAAAAAAAGGTTTCTAGAGGTATTGTAAAAACAGAAATTCCTGTAAATACTTTTCTCACACTTCCTTCAAGTTGAGACTTTGTGTAATGTCCAAACCAAATGGAATATTTTATGAAACAATATATCATGTATCAAAGACTTATGTTCAGTGGCTTTATGCAAATATTAAAATTTTAGGAACCAAAGCTAAACTAGACTTCATCTGTGAACCGTTACAGAGTCCGGTCACAATGCTATGATATAATAATGTCACATGAGATCAAACTAAAACAATATTGAAGGAGGGAACAGAGTTCACTATATCTTCATTCTGCCCCAGCTGCAGCAGCTATCGATTTTTGTGTTGAAAGGCATTGTTGCCTGGCCTATCCAGGCATGAAAACGGGGGCTCTTAGGAGGAGAATAAACAGTGATAATCACGTTTAAGCAGCTTAATGTGAGGTGCTATACCCCTGGTGATTAATGTGTCTAGAAGGGCTCATCGCTGCATATTGGGCCTCATTCAAACCATAAAATAACACACACATAAGCTTTTTTTTACACATTCCAGCAATTGGAATAGGTGTACATTTAAGCCCATAGGCTGTATCTCTGAAAAGCAATTTTTGGTTTATTGAAAATGTTTTGTCCTTGGCATCTGCAGGCCAAGGCCAAGCCACAGTCTTCAGAGAGGATTGTTTTTGTTTACATTTTGCTCAGTCATCTGATACTTTTACATTATGAAATCCCATCCTTCATCTAACGACATTATGCATTCAGTAGCCTCAGTATTTATAACATGCATATCAGCAGAAACTGAATTTCAATACATACTGTGAAGACAAGAAACTACTATGGCATCTTTTAAAATGCATGTATTTTATTTATTTAACATGCCCTCATGCATGACAATATCTTCTTGCATTAATATTTTAAACATCCTGTTATGAGTGAAATGTTTCATCAGTCACAGGAAAAATGTTTCTCTTTGTCTCTCTGCAGGGTGGTCATAAAAATACCTGATTTACTGTAAGACCAGCTTTATGCCTTTATGCTCCCATTTTTTTTGGTTGTATAAATAGCAGCAGCAACAGTAGTAGTTATAATAGTAGTTTTGGGAATTGCTAAAAAAAAGGTGCAAGACTTCTCATTCAACCATCACTGGTTAAAGATTAAAATATCTAGCATTTAATTTCAGCTAAACTGGACAGAGTAAAAGCAGATAATGCAGACAACAAAGGACAGAGGAATCATAATAAACTGCTTTTACATCTCACTGTTGTTTATTGCCCTTGTTGCTTAGGTTTAATTATATTTCTCTGTAGCTAACTCTAATTATAAGGACACATTAATTATAATGTGCCCTTTGCATTGTCACACACTCATAATTCTCTAAAACGGAGATGAAAAAGTTGGAAAGTAACATCTGAACTGTGTAGCTACGAGACAAAAGCAGCGTGATCAATCCAAATGTGAAGCCGGAGAACGAGTTTGGACAATGATGCAGTACCTCTGTGGGTTGGGCTCGTTGTGTTTGTCTCGCTCGTGTTTAATCATTCTGTAGCGGCCAATACGAACGTCTGGCCTGGACACCTTCATTCCATTCAGAGTGATCCTGCAACACACACAGATACAATATCTATTAGAGAGAGACAGGGACAAAACACAAAGAGATAAAGAAGAAGAAAAAAAGAGGCAGAACATAAGAAAAATAGCAACAAACAGAAGGAAGAGGAGAGGGAGTTCGTCTTGAGGTTTTATGAAGAAATGAAGGAGGGCTGAAACTAATGATCATTTTCATTATCCTCATTTAGTGCCTGAAATGTCAGAAAATAGAGAAAAATCACTAGCCCAAGGTGATAGGGCTGCTACAAATGTAGATTTTCATTATTGAATTAATCTGCCAATTATTTTTTCAATTAACTTAAGAATAATTTACTCTTCAAAATACCAGAAAATCTTAAAAAAGAAAAGAAAATGCACACACATAGGTCTTTCAGGGTTTGCCCTAGTGCATATCAAAATTGCCCTAAACACAGCAAATTGCAAACAGTGTTGTACACAAACAAACCGAGAACAATTCTGATCACAGACTTTTATAACACCAAGAGAAACACATTGTTCCACTTCAGGAGCTGTGCACTTGCGAGGACACCAGCTGGGGAATAAGACATGGATTTACAGTGTGTTTCAGTTTAAACAAAGCAAAACTCAGAGACACTGTGGTAACGTATTACCATTAAGAAGGGCAAATCTGCACGGAGATTTATATCTTAAGCGACAACAAATAGAGTGTCGGCAATACAAACAACATATCTGTTCCAAATAAAGCCCAAGTAAAACCCAGGGGTTGACTGAGGTGTTGATATTCATACCTGCTATGATATAAAGGATTGTGTATGTGTGTACTGAATTCTTATTTGTTGCAATGCTCTGATCGTGCAGTCTCTGTGTCTTGAAAAGCATCCATGCCTGATATTGCCCCTCAACAACAGCTCACTCGTCTGCTCTACACTTCCTATACTTCCTCTAGATGCCGAACTCCTCACCACCTCCCTTCTTGCCACCTCACTCCTCTGCCCTCTTTTGCCCTTTCCCCCTCTCTCTTCTTTTCAAATCTTCATCTCCCCTTATTACCACCTGCCCATTTGTTGTTTCTTTATTTCCAGCATTACTATTAAAAGTCACCACACTCCTCTTTTATTCCCCATCTTTCACCTCCTTCTCAATCCCACTTCTCTTCTAATAACCTATGAACTTTGGACAGAACCATGCTACTGTAGATAATTCCCCTGCTTCCTTTGTTTATGCTAAGCTAAGCCCCCATGGCTTAGAAAGCAAAATAAATTAATTTCCCAAAATTTCAAACTATAGCTTTAGAGGTGTTGGTAGGACATATTTGTTTTTGAACTTTGGACAGAAGCCAGGCTAGCTAGTTTCCCAGACTTCATGCTATGCTACACTAACCACCTGAAGGCTCTAGCTCCATATTTACTGTACAGACATGAGAGTGGTATCAATCTTCTCATCTAAGTAAGTGTATCTCCCAGTGTCATGCTATTCCTCTGATCACTCAGCTTTAGAGTAGCCTTATTTTTTTAAAACTTTTGACAAAGCCATACAAGCTAATTTCCCTTTGCCTCCAGTCTTTATGCTAAGCTTAGCTAACTGACTGCTGGCTCTAGCTCCAGATTTACTGTACAGGCATGAGAGTGATGTTGACCTTCTCTCAGTAACAAAGCAAATATGTGTATTTCCCAAAGTGTTTCTCCAGTCAGTCAGCTTTAAATGTAATGGTATACGCACATTTTGGACAGAGCCATCAGTGCTAGCTGTTTCCATTCCTTAAGCCTCTAGCATTTACTTTATGTATTGGTCTAACTCTTTCTCTGCATTGTCCTGTCTCCCCTATCTCTTTTCAGATCCCCTCCTTCCTTCTCAGCTCATCTCTTCTTCTTCCTCTCCTCTCCTCTGTTCTTTTCACTTCTCTATTTCCCCTAATTGTTTTTCTCTTCACGGCTTGTTTCTTTTCACCTTCCTCCTCTACTTTTTCTACTCTCCCCTTCACCTTTAATTTTTCTCCTCTCTTCTTTGTTACAAACTGGTGAGATGTAGAATGTAGCCGTGTGCCATCAAAAGCACATCAACCCGTAAGAGGTGAAACCCAAACTCCATAAAAACAACCCTCCCATGGATTTATTTATGGGAGGGTTGTTTTTATTTTAAAACTAAATAACACATCTTTGCCTCTCTCTCTCTCTCTCTCTCTCTCGCTCTCTCTCTCTCTCTCTCTCTCTCTCTCTCTCTCTCGCTCTCTCTCTCTCTCTCTCTCTCTCTCTCTCTCTTGTCTTAGTGACTTTGCTTACTTGGCACATGCATTGAAGATTGACTTTGTCAGTGTCTGCAAGTGCACATGCAAGCATACATTTGCATAATTTAGAGATTTATTATGGTGCAAATAATGTGAGAGTGAGCAAGCCAGGCCTCTCCTTCTCTTGCTCAGCTTTTCAGTGCAGCGCGCTTAGTTATACATTATGCACAGTTCTGCATCTTTAAAATAATCTCCTTTGTGGCTGTTGTGTGAGGCGTGTGAGGCTCGACTGTAATGATATTAGCTAGAAATGTGAATCCCTCCAACGTCTGATTCACTATGAATCTCAACATGTTATTTTTTGTATTGTGAGATTCAACTGTAAGATATTTTAGAGCAGATCAACAATTTGTTTATTTTATTGTTTGCTGTAAAGAACTATTTGTTGTTGGCTGTGTTTTGACTTGAGATGCGGTGGAAGACATTCAGATCCTAAAGTAAATGATGAATTAAGTTTTCAGCATCATATACATTCTAGATCGGAAGAAATAGGAATATTTGCAGAACCAGTAGTGCCAAGCATCGACATAAAACCAACACAGAGGTGACAGTGATTCTGAAACAGAGTGGGACATTGCATTGACAGGAAAAAAACACTAACTTTTGTGCTTGTGGCCTTGTTTGTGGTTGACTTGAATGTATAGTCACTTTACTGATGACCATATTTTGCCCAGTGAGTTTACACTAATGCCTTCAGCACAGCGCCTCCTAGACATGTGCCGCCTCCTAGAAAGACTAGCCGACTAACGTTTATTCCCTCTGCCATTAAGCTGCGGAGTAGCTGTCTTAAATAAAACATTATTTTGCACAAACCTCACATTGGTTATGTTTAAAATTGGTGGATTCTAATTTGTTATATGCAATACACTCGGCACTTATTTCAAATATTTTTCTTCTTGCATATTTATGGATCTTGCTCTTTCCCATATGCCTTTTTATTGTGCTCCCTGATTATGTCATTGATGACTGGCAGTATGAATGTGTATATATGTCTCGGTGGACTGTAGAAACTGATCTGCCCTTCAGGGATAAATAAAGCTAGCTGTATTTGTATCTGTATCAGTGAAGTATTAACTCACTAAGCAAATGTTAAGTGTGCAGAAGGTATGGAAAATCATGAGTCAAAGTCTGCATATGGTCATTCTTTGGCCGCAATGATGATACAGAGACGCTCAGAGCGCAGATACAGTATACCCGGAAGACCCGGAAACACTGACCAATCAGAGCAGACTGGGCTTTTTCAGGTAAGAGACAGGCGCTAAAATGGAGCATTTCGGACAGAGGGTAAAAAAACATTAAAGCCTTTAAACATGTTTGAATAGAAACCCAAAATATAAGACTGAACCTGAAAATGAACATAACATGTCCCCTTTAAGTCACAGCAGAAATGGGCATCACGGTGACCCACACTATTAATAACAATGTGCTGATTAAGGCATAAACCAAATCAATAATCTGTGTGGCAAAATGATTAGTGGTCAACTCGATTGTGATGCTTAAAGCATTCTCAGTGTTGTCAAACATTGGCGATCAAGTACATAATCCTCAAAGAAAATGGAAGCAGATTTATGGCTTTGCAAACATAAGTTGATCAGAGTCTGTTTGCTTCTGTAAAATATCATTAGAGCTTCTTTGAAATCTGTATCTTTTGCTACACCGTTGCATCGCAGCCTGCTTGCAAAAATCCTCTTTGAAAGTCTCATAAAACAATTTGTGAGGGTGGGCTAGCTCTCCATCTCTCATCTGTCAATATGAGACTTTGCATGATGGTTAAATGTTGGTCCAAGATTATATATTATATATATTATAATGCTATATAATATTACACACATACACAGACGCTTGAATACATAAATGAAGCTGAGGGTTGTTATGTCTAATAGGGTTGGTTTGGTTTCAGAGGGACATAGTTTGAAACGACACAAAAACTGTCCGAAAAGAAACTTCAGCTGTGACCTTGTAAAGTAGTGTGCTTTTGTGAATGTGCTTTTGTGAATGCGTATGTGTGTGTTGTAATGAGCTGTGAATTAACCAATCAACTGGCTTTTCTTCATTCTTGTAGACAGAACAGAATTGTGTCCTTGACCAACCCCCACCCAGTGCAGTTCAGTTTTTCACTACTACTATTATGTAAGGGACAGGACACTGAGGATACAGTGGAGCTGTAGGATGGAAAGCCTCAGCGTTCCCCTATGTGATGTATATAATCCTGAGCCAACAAATTCAACAGCCGCCTCCATTGAAACACAGCAGGTGGGTGGCTCCCCACTGTGGGGAACCTTTAAGCATTTTATGACTTTTTTTGGGAGTCAAGTAAATACGACTGGGAGCAGTAGGGTAAAATAAATGGAGACAGAAGTAGACCACACTGTTTTTCAGAGACTGGGTCAGGATTAGAGGTTTGTGCTATAGATATATATATACTATATGCACGGCTATTTTATTCAGATTGAGCTGTTACTCTGGTCATAAGTGGAATAAAAGGCTCCATATAAACGCAGCTACAGTTGGACCCCTGTAGTGAATCCATTAAACAGTATGGTCCACTTAACTAACTGAGGCACCTTGTCCATTTGAAAAGCTGTGGACTGTCCAGCACTTCTCCGCCCTTAGAAAAATATCTTCCCACTAATATGATCTACCATGAAACGTTTCATTAGCAGCCTGAGGACTGTGTGTGTGTGTGTGTGTGTGTGTGTGTGTGTGTGTGTGTGTGTGTGTGTGTGTGTGTGTATGTGTGTATGTATGTACAATGGGCCTATTAGATCGGATTAATCAGGAATTTCTCCAGCTCTCCTCTTCTATTCCCACCAGTGGAGTTAATTGCATTAGAGCAATGGAGTGGAGGAGAATTGGGAGCTAAGTCTGATGTCCTGCCTCAGTTCCCTCTGCCTGCAGAAATGAGATGGCAGAGGAAGAGGAGGTGTGGGTGGTGATGTGTGGATGGCTGGAAGATGCACAGCAGAGAGAACATTATAGAAAAGTAAGGTGTGGGTGTGAACAGGAGAAACAATTTTTTATCTCAGCAGGAACACATCTGGGTGCTCCATGAGTGGGAAACTTTAAAATGGCCTTTTGCCTTTTTCATAGACAAACTGAAATAAAATAGTCTTATATCTGAAAAGATGCTTTTTTTTAGAGACATAAGCAGGGCTGACAAATCAGTCAATCTGAAAGCTAATTAAAAAAAATCTCAATGTAATATCAGAAAAGTATACAGATCCTTGGAGGGCAAATATATTTAATAAGTAAAGGGAAAAAAAGACCCATTTCTGTGTTGTTTTCTTTGCCAAGATAAAGTGTGACTTAACGAGGACTATTTTAATATCTAATCTCTTCCCTTTTTGTGTTTGATGCTGTTAAAATTTGTGGAGATTATGATTTAACATGCTGTGAACCCCTTTTAAAGCAGCTCAAAACCCACCTGTTTATAATTGCCTTTGTTGATATAGCATTTCTTTTTTATGTATGTTGTTTGTTGTTTTTAGTGTAAAACTCTTTGTGATGTCTGCTGTTGAAAGGTGCTATTTAAATAAATGTAGTTACTTTATATATTATATAAGGATTCAGGCTGGAAATCTTATTCTTGCTGCTGCTGCTCTGCTGTTTGTGGGACACAACCAAAATATTTCTTGTTATAACACAAAGGTTTTGTCAATGCAATATAAAGATTTTGCACGAGAATATAAAAGTATTGTATGTCTATTTATTTTATTTTAAATATTTGTATCCATGTCCTGTATAAAAGCATGAATGTATGTCTTAAAAGACTCAATCCTTAAAATAATCCTCAATTTAATCTGCAACAGTGTAAGGTCACTTACTGACTTTCACATTACAAAGATTTGTGTCTGTATACAGCAGGCAGGCTATTTTTTCTGAAAAGAAAAAGGTGAATACGATGACTTTTGGTCAGTTTCTACTCCACTGCTTCCTTGCATGTGGATTTCCTGTACCAGCAGCTGCTGACTGTGGCTGCTCCG
Organism: Zingel zingel; assembly: GCA_023566125.1. Lineage (NCBI taxonomy): Eukaryota > Metazoa > Chordata > Actinopteri > Perciformes > Percidae > Zingel > Zingel zingel. Next base: position 17,508,372 of record CM042324.1, read on the forward strand.
CCCGACTATACCTTCAGCTCAATGCTTCAGTTCTCTCAACCTCTCCCTCCCTCTACTCTCCACTCCCTGCGCTTCTCATTTTCTTCCTGAGCAACTTCCACCTTTTCCATCCCTCCCTCCCTTGCTTCCCTGTACTTGATGTTTATATTAGTGCCTCCCTCATTATTGTGCCCTCTGAAACAATTTCAAAGGGGTTACAAGAGAGAAAGACAGTGTTGTATCTATCCAGTTTTCCAACTGGAAACATTTCTAGCCCTCACTACTGTAGGAAGGTTATAAAATAAAAGCACACATTTTCGGATCACTGGATAGGTTACATGTGGTTGTAATATAAATGTAAGAGTCCCACAGAGCCTCAGATCTGTGTTCTTATTCCTCTGTAACACATGTATGTGTTATTCGATGCAAAAGTAGTATCAGATATATAATGGGGTTACAAAAAAATAAGAGCTTTTAATACACTGAACACATACTGATTTACATTTCAAGAAGGTGAAATGCACTACATTAATTAGCTGGCAGTATTGCACTGCACCCCTCCCTTGCAACAAGTCCTCTAAACGAAACAACAGAAATACGTTGTTTTAACAGCTCTTCAGAATGACACAGACATCGACAAGAATCGGAGTGGGAAAGCATTGACTTTTTTAGATATTTCTGAGAGGATTGAAGGTTATTTTGGAGATAGTGCTGATATGTGAATACAAATCCAGCTCAGCATTAATAATAACTTGACTTGGTCAGTGGTCTTGGGGATTGGGACTAGGCACAGGCCTGCTGCCTCTGAGCCTTTGCAAGATTTTAAAACAATGATGAGTGAGGACGTGCGGAGCACAACCTTCATGCAGCCTTTAAGTAACATCTCTGACTGCAAGATCCAACCCAAGACAACTTCTGTTTCTCCACAATAACCTTTTTAAGCTAATGGACTTTTAGATAAATAACACAGGATGCTCATTCAGGCCCATTAAGATATCACTGATCAGTGATGTACACCAGCCACAATGCCAGTGGTAAGACACTCAGCTGACCACATCTCTGCTTCCCATTCACACTATACTGATATATCATAAGACAAATGTGCCAGTTTGCTCTCTTTTTACCCAGAGGGGCCTTGTTTGTTCTCTATGCTGAGCCTTGTGGGTGCTTGCTTTTATTTTTCTGGGAAGCATGTTAGAAAGAAGGGACGTTAATGGCAGATGTGACTGACCTAATGCTTGCTACAAGACTAGATTGCATGACGGGCCCAGTGTCGGCAAACCCTTTGTACACTTTTGATGCAGGCCTGAAAAAATAATAAATAATGGCCTGTTCACAATAGGCAATTAGTGGGGGGCGGGGGGTAGATGCCATCCCCCTTGTAGCAAAATTGCCAAAACCCATGCCCTTTGTTACCCTGCAATCCCCCCTTTCCATCCCAAGTAGCAGAGATAGAGTACATGGGCAGAGGGTTGTTTAGTTGAATACTGTGTTAGTCTAGTCTGCCTGACTTATTGATCAAACATTAGAAATTCCTTTGAATTACTCTCTGTTTTTTAGTTAACCATATACTCAACATAAGACAGTTTTTAATAGGCGCTTACAACAGCAATAGAGAGAAAAGAGTGTATGCACTAGAACAATGTTAATGTACCCAGAACATGATCTAATGTAAGATGGCTCCTTTTGGTATTTGTATGTAAGTATTCATAGTATCGTTACTTGAGGTATCAATCCACCCACCCCTAGTATTCAGTGTGTCTTGCACTCACTGTTTAACAGGGCCTAATATATCCCTTTTCGAAAGCTTACAAAGTGCTTCACAGTTGTAAATGAAGTAAAAAGAGAAACCAAACACACAGAAACAAGAAACATTATGTTTGATTAAACAAAGGCAAACAAGAACCCAAAGATTGATCGAGGCAAGTGAGAGCATCAATAAAAAAGAAAGAAAAAGGTCTAACCATGAGATTTGAAACACTCAACAGTGTTTGCTGACCTGACCTGAGGGTAGAGACTTTCACAACCTGGAGGTGCGATTGAACTTATAAAAGGCTTGGAATTCTGAAAGTGTTAAGCCCAAAATATCCTGACTCTAACACTATTGTCAAGGCTTCACAGAAACACGTGCAGTCCTTGTGCTACCATGGCTGCATGTCTGCATGATGCTGGCTCAGGCTCTGTTGAAAGCCACCGCTGGGAGGTTTAGGAGGAAGGTGGAAAGGCCAAAGAAGAAAGAGAGGGAGCAATGAAATAAGAGAGAGAAAGAGAGAGAGAGAGAGAGAGAGAGAGAGAGAGAGAGAGAGAGAGAGAGAGAGTGTGTGTGTGTGTGTGTGTGTGTGTGTGTGTGTGTGTGTGTGTGCGTTGAAGACTGTTCTGCCATGGAAGCCCTTGGGACAGGCACGGTCTTTGCTCAAGGCTACTGCTGCATGTTCAGAGAGGGTGAGAGGATGGTTAGAGAGAAAACCCTTTGCCTCTCTCCCTGTACAATAATATCCTCCAACTTTTCAGACAGGGTTGGGAGCGGGGCAAGTGGCACTGGCAGTTGTGTAAGTGGCATGTGTCCTCTCTGCCACAGGCTTGGGACACACTGAGCAGCAGGGACAGCTAGTTTCCCCGAGGTATGCATTAAGATAGCAGGACCCATTTCAGGCAGTGGCCGTGTCAGGGTCTGTGGCATCAACACCAGCATCAAAAAGGAAATTGCTGGAGGGAAGCAAGAGAGGGAGACAGAAAAAGAGATATGGAGAGTTAGAGAGACAGAGGAGAGGACAAAGTAGAGGGAGGGAGGGTTGCTGAAGTAGAGAGTAATAGAGCAATTTAGTCATTTAGTTGATGCTCCTTTTTTCAAGAGCAGCTTTCAAAGACAGAGCAGATGGAGGTTGAGTGTCGCGTTCAAGGACCCTTTAGACTGGACACCAGGCTGATGGGCACATCGGCTGCTCGCACAGTTCGAACCCTGTGAACTTTGCTACCTTTTAACGACAGAGAAAAAAAAAACAAGGGGCAGATTTCACAAGTGCCACAGACTCTAATATACACTGCTGTTCTTTTATCTCTCCATCCCTGTAACCTCCCCTCTACTGAGCCCTGAGAGACTGAGCCTGCTAGCCTGTTAGTTCACTCAGCTGGAGACTCCATCCTCTCCACTGCACGCTACAGCTTTCATTGTTAGATCTATTTTTTCAGCATCAGATCACATCAAAATAATGCTTAAATTTAAAAAATAAACTACAAATAAGTAGCTAGCATCAGACGCGTAACTATCGGTAAGCAGGGTAAGCGGTGCTTACGGGCCCGGACCAATCAGGGGCCCGCGTGACTGGAAGATATTGATTGACAGCCGGGGACTCCTATCGCATTTGGCCACTGACCAAGCGGGAGTGAGAACGGGTCAAATAAATTTCCTTGTTTCAGAGACCGTTCTCTTCACATGTGTGACTCGAACATCTCACATTTACCAACAAAACATACAGCAAAAGACCGTGCAAAACATTTCAGACCGTCCTGCCAACCTGTAAACATTTTAACATCAATGTACACTGTAATGTTTTTTCACTCTAAAGTCACTGAAAGCTGCTGCTGTTTACATCCTGTCTGATCTCTGCAGTGGGCGGGGCTGCTGAGTTCCCCCCGCGACTGACACACACACACACACACACACACACACACACACACACACACACACACACACACACACACACACACACACACACACACACACACACACACACACACACACACACACACACACACACACACGGTGGATGCAGGAAAAACTGGAGATGAGACATACAGGATGACCTGAATTGAGGACAGCTACACTCGTTATTGTAAGTGCAATGATACGTTAAAGTCCAATAAGTACTTTATTAAACCATATGAATGTGTGTCCCAGGCCAGGGTAGGAAATGAACTAACAATGTCAAGATCAACAAGCCACTGACAGCGACACATATATGTTCAAATTTGATTCATTCAATGAATTATACATTTTTGTCTTAAATCCACCAGCCATTTTCATATTATACCAACATTTGCAGCATCCTGAGCCTTTTTGGTAAGGTTACTAGGAAATCTCAGCCCAGATTAATTAATTAATAGTAATAATTATTATTCTCCCCAAAACAAGTTTCCTTTTTTTTTTAAAATTTTTTTAAGAACTATATAAAAAACTTTTTTTGCAACTTTCACTGTCTTCTGCAACTTCACTGCAACAAACATGCAAGACATCGCAACTTTTATCGCAAAATCAGACATTTTGGGTCGCAACAATCTAAAAAAAAGGCCACGAAATCCTGGAGGAACTGGATAATCTGTGTGTTATGGTGCGCATTCACCAGTGTTTTTTTGTTGTTGTTGTGGTGTGCGTAGGCTACTCCTGATTTTGTCAGTCATCTCATCTCTTATTTGCTGTGTCTCTATGATCCTATCCTGTCCTATTGATGGTAGCCTACTCGTGGACATTGTGCTGTCATCACGTACAGTAGTAGGGGGGCCCGCCTTGATAATCCTGCTTAAGGGCCTGGTGGTGGCTCGTTACACTACTGGCAAGAATAATAGTTTTTACTAATTAGCACAGAAAAGTATTAGAAAAATTTAGATTTTGACCTGATGATGGCAATAGATAAATGGTCATGTGACCAAAATGATTATGATTCATCCAGAGGGGGGACATTAATGTTTGTCCCAAATTTCAAGGTACTCCATCCAAAAGTTGTTTTTACATTTTACTTAAAACCACACATGCCGACGTCATGGTGGTGCTAGAGGAAAAGTCAGAGGATCCCCAAAGTTGTTAAGATTCATCCTCTGGGCACCATGAATGTCTGTAGCAAATTTCATGGTAATCCATGCAAAAGATATTTCAGTCTGGTGGCCCGACCAACAGAAAAAATACTGTTTTTTACATGAAAAAAACTGAGGAGACTATTCTGTATGCTTGAATAGCCTCAGCTACATCCCCACACAGCCCTGTCCACACACCATCTTCTTCCAACAGCTTGTCCAAGTGTGTTTTCAAGGGCATTTCTCTTCTGATTACTCTGTGAAAGGCTTAAAAACAAGCCAGCCCTGAAAAGCGAAGGTGGATGGTGGGAGGGGGTGTCTGAGCCTAGAATAAAGCAAGACAAAACCTCCACGTCCACGCTCAGCTGTATTCGCTTGTTTTTTTTTCATTAATTTATTATAAGATTGACTTTGGGATGTTCACAGTCTCAGTTTGTACTGTCAAAAAACAACAAGGAAACGAAGAAGAGAAAAAGAAGAGAACTGACTATAACTTCACTTCTGTTAGGGTTCACTCCATCCTGTTTCTATCATTACCTCCATTCTATGCACAACCTTGTTTAAACTCAATGTATCACATTGTATGTTTCAACGATTACACAACTGGAGTTACACCCACAGCTGAAACTAACAGGATATATAAATGCTTTTGAACAAAATCATACAAATTGTCAGTTTATACAGAGTGAGATATACGGTCAATTCTTGATTGTACTTTGTTTGCACTGAGATATATTGTAGGTCAATATATTTCTGAGACAGGACAGTACAATTATATTTATATACTTTGAAGCTCTATAGTCGCTGGTATCTTATCTCTGGTTTGGTCTTTACCAACTCATGGTCTTTACCAACATCTGAATGTTTAGCTTGCTAGATGTTCACCTTTGTGCATCACATGTTTGTTTACTTCAGCTGTCTGATGGTTTCATGCTGGGCAGGTAACGTACACCTGGCTCTGTCTGTTGTATGTGGAGGGGTTAATGATAATTGTGCGTGTCATACATATATTATGTAATTGGTCTGTAAAACTGAAGCGATGCTCTAAAAGCATCTGCTGCTGCATAGAGCTTTAGAGTTGGACTCCACCAAAAACATTTTGACCATCAAATACTCATTGCCCGCAGGTTTGTAGTGTGCTCCTACAGAAGACAGCACTTATAGTCGGCTTGGATTCACAATCTCACAGTGGATTCCAACAGTGACCCAGATTCATGTTAAAAAACTACCAAAATGACCAAAGAAACTTCTCAAACAACCCACCTCTCTCACAACTGTCCATCTGCATTCTCAATATGTTGCACACATTGAGAACACACAGCACAGCTGTTCCCCTTTGTTGCACCCGAGTATGTTTGCTTATATTGGCTGCAAAATAAAACTTTCCCTCATACTGCAACATCTACTGTAGTTCTTCTTTGGTTTGTGATTTGTTGCCTTAGCATGTAACAGAAGAAGCAAACACACTGCATCTCATATACATATATCTACATATTTGAACTGAAAAAACAAACATGCCCTACTGATAATATCTGTTTTTATTTTAACGTTTTTTTCCCCCAGCATTTTTGCCTTTATTAGACAGTATACAGCTTGGGGTTTAAAAATAGGACATACTGTGGGCCCTCAGTCATATAAAATCAAAACAACTGTGCCCACCCTTCTATTTCGGGGAAAATTATGTTTTGGAAGTACAGTTCCCATGATGCTTTAGGGGAAGTAAACAGTTAATAAAATTGCCATGGATTCAATGAGTTACAATATAGGCTACAACGTAAGCCTAGTACTTTTTTTTAGCTTGTAATGGTTTACATTTTGTCAAATTGGCACCATTAAAAGTATGCAGAATTAACAGTTTGATGCTCCTGTTTGCAATGTGCCCATGGTTGTATAGAGAACTGTCACTATTTTTATTTTTATCACAATTTTCATAGCAGTTCAAATAGCTCAGTTTTCGACGGCAGAAAATATCTAGATGGAAATCTACAGAATCTAATAGCCTACTGCAGCTATCATCCAATAAAAGGTTAAACTTTATCTGTCATCCTCAGGCACATAATCACACACACACACAGACACACACACACACACACACACACACACACACACACACACACACACACACACACACACACACACACACACACACACACACACACACACACACACACACACACACACACACACACACACACAAAACACACATGACAACCATTCAGTGAATCACACATATCTTTTATCACATCTTGCCAGACGCTGACAAACAACTCTGCTGAATTGTCTACTGAAAGTCCATTCTCAAAAACACCAATTTTCAAATGCTCTATTATTATTGAGTTTTCTTATAATGCCATTTCACTAAAGGAGACAAAGATGAGCTTCACAGTGTGAGAGTGACAGTGGGATACACACAGAGAAAAATTAAGAAAACAGATAGGAGACAATAAAGATGGAGGTTGCATTTTATCTGTCAAGAAGTGTCCTGCTGTGTGAGTGTGTGTAGCCGAGTGTGTGTGTGTGTGTGTGTGTGTGTGTGTGTGTGTGTGTGTGTGTGTTTATAATTAGTGTACCCAAGCATAATTCTCTTATGTGAAAGTAGTTACCTTATTTCTATGCTACATCTTTATTTATTGTGTTTAGCCTTTGTGATTATTTTGTTCCAGTAGTGCCATGCACAGATGGATGTGCATTGTCTTAAATATAATCATTCATATATAATCAATCATTCATTAATAGTCAGATCATTAGTTCATAAGGTAATTCAACAATTTTCAGTCCAAACAACCATCTGAGTAGACGATAAATTAAACTAATGGCTCTGCAAGTGGTTCATTTAAGCAGTCTTAAGTCACCTTTCTGTCTTCCTGTCAAACGGATACTCTTCTCCCAGATTTAATGCAGCACACCTCCACAGTAGTATTATTAGTGAACTTGAGTAAGTCATTAAAAACTGACTGAAGTACTTCAAACTATTAATTTATTTGCTTATCATTCTACTTCTATGAACAATTACAATAAATCATACACTCCATGAGGAACTTAAGTGTCACTTTCAGTTGCGAGGTCACCACATTTTACTGCCAGTGGAGGCTAAAATAATAGTATGTGTGTGTGTGTGTGTGCCTGTGTGTGTGTGTGACAGTTGGTGGTCTGACAAGGAGTTTGAGTTCCAAACAGACTACCGAACATAACCCAGACATATGGTATGTTACTTTTTTTCTGTGTGCTGAACTCATTGCAAAATGCTAATCTTGACAAGTGAAGTAGCTTTACTTGTAAAACTTTACTTAATTAAAAATAAACATATCAAGTAGGATAATGTCACATTTTAAATGGTTAAGAAATCAGGGGCAGAACCAGCAGCTCGTGATAGGTCCTTCCGTGGTTACCTGTTGTAGATGTCGTCGTCCTCCCCACCCCAGCCCCAGTACTCATTGGGAAAGCCGTTGATCTTCAGAAACTGTTTTTTACTGAGGCCTGAAACTCCTCCAAAGTACCCTGCATAGGGCAGCCTGCAGGAGGAGAGAAAGGAGGAGATGGGATTGATGAGGAAAGGAGAAAAGGTGAGAGAGGGGAGAAGCAGTGATTGAATATAATATATAATATATTAGAATTGCCTAAACAAACAAGAACCTTCATGCAGTAGGAAGATTGGCAGCTTCAACTCTCTGCTCAGCTGCATGTTGCTTCTTTGTCAAATAATTGAATTTCAGACAAAAATTGGTGCATTTCTTTATGATACAAAGTGATATTAGTTTGTTTTTTTTAAAGAAAAAAAGAAGAGAACATGCCCATTGGGTCCATTGTCCTTTATGTGTAAACAGAGCTCAAATCTTCAACGCGTTAAGGGAAAAAAACTATTTCAAAATCGCTTTTAACATGTCAGGAGCCCTATTTGCATGGGTATCACCAGGGGACCTCATGTGATTTAGAAATCCCCCCCTAAGCACATTAGCATGGGATAAGCAATGTCTATATTTTACTTAAATTTACTGACATTGTCCCCCGAATATGCTGCTTTCAAAACTTATATACGACCCCAAATCACAGAGATGCCGATTCAAACGGGACATAATATTATGACACAACCTCTGTGTTTGACAAAATATTTTTGGTAATTTGCGGTGGAATCTTTACTCGACAAATTACAGACGTGGCAGATTCGCATGGGATTAAGATTACAGGTGACCTCCGCAATTATTACAAATTACTAGAGGTCCCCAGGTAAAACTAGTCCCATGCAAATAGGGCTTAAGTCTGTGATTATACATAAGCCATTTTCGAAAGCTCCAATTTACGACATGAAATTAACACGGCTACCCACTAAGATTATAGTTCATAATAATAATAATTTTCTTAAAGTTAGTGGAAGATGCAAACTTCTGTCCCTGTGCAGGTTCTCAGTGCTTGCTAATCTGAAATTGTTCATGAACCATCAGTATCATCACATGTTTCTATATGTGGCATGTAGAGACAGCAGAATTTACATTTGAATAAAATCTTGAAGTGTTTCAGGCAATCAGATCTTTTCCTAAAGTGTCTTGTTTTGGATGCGTTTATAAATTGATAATTTACGGGTGCCTTTCTACAGTACATGAATAATCCACATTCATATATATTCCACTCAAGACACATGAAATGACTGGGTGTAAAGAGGGGCCACAGTATACTGTACAGTAGGCCTCTGGTGCTTAAATCAGCCAAACAGACATTGGCTGCTTTAAGTCCAGTTACCTTGTTAGCTTGAATAGTGTGTGTGTGTGTGTGTGTGTGTGTGTGTGTGTGTGTGTGTGTGTGTGTGTGTGCGTGTGTGTGTGTGTGTAGATAGTGGACAAAAGAAGGCAAACAGGCGTTTTCATTTTTTTCCCTCAAAAGTCGTGAGACCAGTGGAGTGGGACGGACGTCAGCTGCGAGTGTCATGACAGGTGCCTGGAGTCTAACCAGAGGCTGATGCGTGTTTCTGTGTGTGTGTGTGTGTGTGTGTGTGTGTGTGTGTGTGTGTGCGTGTGCGTGCGTGCGTGTGTATGTATGTGTATGTGTGTATATTCTGGACAGTATGTGTTGTCAAAAGTATGACAGCTCCCTGTTGAAATATGACAAAAAGAAAGTAATGAGACCTTATGTTTCTGCACAAATTGTCTCAGCATCAATATGGTGAGGTGTGTGTGCATGTGTGTGTGTTTGTGAGACAGAGTATGTGTACTTGTGCTTGAAAATCTAGAGGAGAAGAATAAGAGAGAAATAGAGAGAGAATAACTGCAGATTTTATTAACTGCATGTTTGTCTTGAGAACTTGATTGACTGATTTGATTTTTTTTAAAGACTCGATAAAGAGGATTAGCAGTTTTGACTCCATAAACTCCATATCTGTCTGTTTATTTCCTGAGAGAGTGATATTCATCATCAAATAACTCTCATACTGTACACTACTGAGATATAGGCATTATGGACATACGGTATGTCAATAATTTTATGATGTAAATTTAAAGCTATAGTGTGTAGTTTTTATGATGTAGTCTCCCCCATGAGAAATTCTAAGTAATGACAACAACACTGTCAGCGCATCCACATGATACAGCCTTCCGTGATCGCGCACAACCCCACCCCTCCTCCACGCAGTTGCTAGTAGATCAAGGAGGACACGGGGGAATAAAAAAATATGATGGACTCTTCAGAAGAGGTTATTATCTTCACTCGAGTTTATAACAGCCATAACTGAGAAATACAGAGAGAGTTTTGTGGAGCTGATAGTCTTAATTAGCTTTGTAGCAACTAATTTGGCAATGGCTTGAATGAAACAGACGTTCATTAATATCAAAAAGTTACGCACTGAAGCTTTAAGGTCAAAATGTATGAGAAAAATAACAAAAACAAAAAAACTTCTAGTCCTTGTTTTATTCTGTAAAATAATAATAGCTAACCGAACAATCTGCAACTAACCTACAATCAGCTTCTTTCTATAAAGGCTGGAGTCCTGAACAAACGCAAACATTTGATGCCAAAGTTCGAACATCAGTTTTGGTTATTCCACATGACAACTAGATTTTTGTTTTTGTTTTGTTGTGCTTTTCCTTGAGGTTTGAAGTGGGCTGGGCCATGCTGTGAAATGGATTTTAAGGTGACCCCGTTCTGCACAGAGAGCTTGTCAGGTGTTGTGAGGTGCTAAGGTAATGGAAAATAACTTAATGCAACCTGACTTTTAGTGGCAATGTTTTCACAATTTATCCCCAAAAAAACATATGGTGCTTTTATATTTGAGAGGAACTAAGGTTGTCTTCCTGAAATGACTCCAAAATATGCTAATTTACTCTTTGCCCCAAGTCGACTTCATAAGAAGAAAATTTATTTTCTTTCTTACACACAGGCCTGAAATACACACACAAGCTCAGGACCTATACATGCAGCAATGAAGAGATGTCAGAGATGAGCGCCTGAGCAGTTGGGGGTTTGGTGCACTGCTTAAGGAAACCTTGGCAGCGCCAAGGAGGTGAACTGGCACCTCTCCAGCTATCATTTCTCAACCCAACTCCCTATTGACTGAGCTACTCCCACCCCACTTGAGGCTAAAATCAAAAAATGTCATTAGTTCTTTGTTCGTTTCTTGCTTTTTCCCTTTAATTTGAAAGCTTCCTAAATGCCAAACAAAAAAGTTTTTAGACTGACTCAGACAACTTTGACCTTGGGAACCAATTTTCTACAATGATGTGATTTCTCCATCAGCAATTAACGGAAATCAATCCTGTGACCTTCCACTCACTCAAAACACCAGCCTTTACTTTTATCCCCTTTTCCCTTAATTTTCTAGTTGGCCAAAAAAACCTCTAAAGAAACCATTTCAAGTCTTTACTGATTCATTGCTAGTAAGAAATATTAGCTACAACCCTACTTACCACCTGATGTTGTATTTGTTGCCAGATAGCATTAGCTTATTGAGCACTATATCAGGGACCTGCTGCAGCTCCCTGAGGGCTTTCAGTAGGATAATTCTTGTGGAATGACAGCTCTTTGATTATAAAGGTCACATTTGCAGGCCATGTTTAGGCCATTGATCAAATGCTGTTGGTGCTTTTAGATAATTGAGGGTAGGTGTAGTGTCATTATGCAAAAAGACACAACTAAAACAGGACGCTATTATTCAGTGCTGGCAGTAAGGATGCAGTAAACTGTGGAGCTCTCCTTCATGCTACAGAAACAGTAGCTGCAGTAAACAGCAACAGGTTTGTCTAGCACCTGAACACAGTCTACAAAGTTTATTTAACGGTCTTTGCTCAAAATGTAACCTAGACTTGTAAGTTAAGCTTTGTATCATGTGCTCTTGTTAGGACTACAGCAGTATGACCAAATTAAAATTGGCAGCTGTGAACTGTGGTGCATTTGTATGCTAATTTAGGCTTCAGACAAGGATTTCCAAGTATGATTAGATTAAGTCAAATTGAATACTGCTCTGTCTATTGTCTATCAGAAAACAGACTGTAGGCCATCTCTAATTATGTTCATGCTAGGCAGCCAATTGCATATTAAAATTCTACTTTTTTTGAAAATATAAAGTGATATATATATATATAGTAATACCTTGAGTGGAAAGGTCGTTTGCAGAACCCACCTGGAAAAACCTCCTTCAAGGTACAATTACCTGTAGTGTATGTGTATAAGCTATCAAAGTGTGCATATGTGACTTCATTTATTCTACCATTACATGGGATCACTAATGTATTGAGATGAGTTCATACAAAAATAGCAATTAGACTTTAGCAGATGCTATAAACCAATACTGCATTTAAAATTGTCAAGTGTTCCTAAGCATCAAGACTTAATGCAAGTAGAAAGTTGTGCTAAGAAGTTGGGTAACATGGTCCCTTATCAGCGCTAAAATCACACGCCAAGTTAAAAACCATCCCCTCACCTGAAGCCAAACTTGTCCATGGCGATGGCGAAGTGCCTTGGCTGGTCGTAGCAGTGGTAGAGGTTGCGGTCATCCATTGGAATCAAGTCCACGTCGCTAAAGATGAAGCAGTCATACTCTGCATCCTTCAAAGCCTCCGTGTAGCCAACATTCAACAACTTGGCACGATTGAAGGTGTCCTCACCCAACTGCAAGAAAACACAACAAGAAGGATCAGTATTTCATTGTTTTTATGTGTGTTTTAATGTTTTAATGTACCTCATCAGCACATGTCATCTGCTTGAAAGGCTCTGTGTGAATAAAGTTTAATAGCTTGGAACGTGTTGTTGTCTAAATCACAAATTCAGAATGTGCAACATCAGTAACATGTTCAGTGAACTAGAGAACGGATACCGTAACTCTCTTTCTATAACGAACAACATGTGCCTTCAATCTGCCACTGCCAAGGTTAAATGTAGAATAATACAAGAGTTAAAGATGACATTGAAAGGACCCTGAAAGAGAAAGAGAATTAATACTGCCAATATATATAAAACATTTTCATTATACTGTATGGAAACAACAAACGGATGCTTAAACATAAACGTTACCATAAACAAAGAGAATATGAGTCAGACCAAGCCAAATGCGGTCAAATGACCCCAATAAAAGATCCGTTACCTGAAACAGTGAAACACTTCTTCTCCAGTCTGTCTGGCTTAACACCTTTTCCAGACAAATTCCAGTATTTTTCAATACCTCTATTCATGCTATATATGAAAGAATAAATCATAAATGTGTGCGTATTGCTGTGACGAACAGGTAATTTGATAGCTAGCTTGGTTAGTTGGTTTGCACTGTAAATAGATCCCCACACAACTGGCAAAAACAGCTAATTCAATGTGTGTTTACGCATGTTTTGGCTCAGATACAAGCATTTGAAATGATATATATGAATTTAATTTGAAAATATTTTGCCGGAGGTGTGTTTCCCCAAATTTCTATAACAAATCGCAAAGTTGGCATGACCTGTAGTCAGAATTATTAAAGGACCCAGGTTGAAATATACCAGAATTTTCAGCCAAACACGTCGTCAGTTCAGTTTCAGAGCATCATTGAACATTAGTGTTTAGTGTCTGCAGTGCTGGTCTGTATTATCTCTAAAGGTATTGTGAACGGTTTGCGCTGCGGCAGTGAAACACATCTGTTTTTCAGTCTCTGCATCATGACCCAGGTTCAACACTTTGGCTAAGATAAATGCATTCTTGCCAAGCAGCACAACTGTGTAAGATAGTCAAGGTTAATATATATGGCAGGTATTAATTCAATAATGTACAATCTATTTTATATCTCTTTCTGCAGAGGCCTTGTGCTGGGTGAAAAGTTAACAAGCAAAAAAAGTAAGGATTTGCTTCTTTTTGAACGGGATATTAAACTATGGAAGTATTCATTAGTTGGACCCTATATCACATGTAAATATAAGGATTGTTCCATTTACAGGAAACAAAAACACAATCAAAATGTGCAGCCAAGATTGCTATGTCTTAATCCTGTTACTTCAGGTTAGTTGATAAAGAGAAAGTAAATATCATGTCCATCAGGGTTTAAAATTAGAAAAGTATCATGCCAACTATTTATCATACAGTAGTTGATGAGTACTTGCAATAGAAAAACAAAATGTTAAGTGTAGACATGAAGGTCTGAACATCTGATTGTGAACATTTGTCAAATTGCTCTTTATTTTAGGACCTTTTGTGGTACTGTTTGAAGAATTTGATGAAGATTTGATGGTGTGTTGTAAGCAATTGGCTTTTTACAGTAACAATAGTGAGCTACAAAGAAATCTGCTGTATTTGCATTGAAAAATGTAGATTTTCATGCAAATCTGACTCGTGTAATTCCATTAAGTCCTTATGCAAAAATCCTGAAGACGTGAGCCCCACATGACAAGATTACATGTTTATGTAGATGTGACTGGGTCCCAGTGCAAAGCTTCATTTCTCATAAAAAAGACCCAGTTTGATGAATGTCTCAGTATGTAGCAGAACAATAAACAACTGTTACTAATTTTCTGCAGTCACATATTCCTTGGCCATTAAGGAAAACCACCAACTTTTAACAGCACAGAGAATCTCCGAGATAATTAATGCATGTGCTGCCTGTCTTTACTTCTGTTCAGGATACAGTTTTTATTGGGAGGTACACTTGTTTCCACACTGGTGCATTATCTGTTCGGACCAACCGTGAATCGTGAAAAAATACAATGCGTAATCCCCCTGGTAAACCCACTAATACCTGAGATTTGAGAGCATAATCCCCTGTGCAGGTAACAAAAAAAGATCTATTGTCACAAATCCACTGAGGCTCCATAATATCAGCTAATGTGGTCCTCTGTTTTTGAACAACAGTCTGTTCAGTAGGTAGAAATCATATGTGGTTAGTAGAGCAAAATATGGCCAATGTCTGACCAGAAACTAAGGGCAGCAACATCAGCATCTGATATATTTCAGAACATTTCAGTGGTTCTTGGGATCTAGGACAAAATATGTCCTGCAAATAGACAGGCAAGTTTGGTGAAAATCAAAAAATAAACCTAATCAGTATATTACACTATATTATTTTAAACTATATCTCAAATATTTCAGATTTTATATGATTAAATGTCTGTTTTAACAATGTTTTTATGATTCCCATGGTTTTTATATATAAAAGTGAAAAGTTTTAAAACATTTTCACTAGATTGTCTACTGTATATCTCCCTGCAGATGAACAAAAACCAAGCTTTCTTTTTGTGCTACTATAACCTCATTAAGCATTATTGCGGTCATTGTATATTATTTTAATAAGACGTCAGTGTTTGAACCTCCCAGTGTCACGGCTTTATGTCTTATGGCTCTAAATCTTCCATTATAAGCAATATCATATGACTTGCAGGATGTGAGGTAAACTGAGGCAATGGGACTGATGGATACAGTGGTTTACAGACTTGTAAGAGTGTGGGTGGGTGTACTTATTTTTAGCTACATTTTGTTAATTTGTCAGGTTTTATTTTATTTAACTATTTGAACTGAATATTGATAAATAAAACATTTAAAAGTTGTTGTATTTCAAATTTGAATATACAAAATGCAACACTTGTTATCTCCCAATATAAACTGGCAAGAAGCCATATACAGTAGAAGAGGATTGTGCAGTCTTTTATTTATTTATTTACAAGGGGCAGTGCACATTTCCATCTCAATGCAAATGAGCCACAGTTAGCTAATAAGCTAAATTATTTTATTTTATTTTCATTGTCCTGGGCAGGTTATTATGAATTATTGGTCTAATGTTATCAATACAAGGCTGCCTTGTATTGATAACATTAGACCAATAATGTAGTACTGTAGTGCCTGCTGAAGTTCAGCAGGCACTACAGTACAACACAATACCATACAATAAAATACATAAATACATTACAAAAATAGCAGATATATATGTAAAGGCAGTACCAGAGATGAGGTAGTATGATTACTCATGATTGCATGTTTGGATGCTTTAAGCCATCTCTTAAGTTTATGTTTAAAGGTTAGGTAGTTAGTGCGCTCTCTTAACTCAATAGGAAGACTATTCCAGTATAGTGGGCGGCTCTGACTGAGAAGACTGTTTGCCCAAACCTGCTACGTCTGTATTGTACAACACAGTCCCCTCTGGTAGTTGATCTTATTGCCCTGCCTACCTCTGTGTTCAAACCAGTTTATTTCCCACTCCTCTATTGTTGAGTTTTCAGTGTTGGTTGTATTATTTTGTTGACGCAGTGTTTTCTGTTGGCTCTGCATTTTCCCCTGCTGCCGGCTGCATTTTTCAGTTTCTTTAGCCTGTTGTTTTCAGTCCATTTTTTCTCACCCAAAATGCACTAGACAAAAACTGCACAATGTGCCTACAGTGGCTCACAGGGGACAGTAAAACTGTTCATGTGTGAAATTTGACAAATCAACTAATTACATGTTGACAAGGTACTCCAATTTAGCAGAAGCCGATTTTTGGCTCCATATTTGCAATTTCACTGCCATCTTTTAACTTTCAAGGACATTTCTGCTCCATTCGTTTTTGATCATGCTGGACCCATAATGCAGTGTGCATTTGCATGTGAGCATGTGGTCTCAATTGTGCTCTACATTTTTGTTTGCTGTGAACTGCAAACCAAACTGCGATTCTGAAAACATGTTCAGTTGCTTGACATTGATTTATCTATGGATAACTCCTATCCATCTTTGGATCTGTATATACCCGGACCAAAGATCGAGTTACACAAGTGTGATCTTATTGGGTTGAAGTATAACAGCAGCCCACAGCACAACCACATTTTTTTCATTAAGGTTTCAGCTTGAATTTCTCACCTGTACCCTTAAACCTGTAATTTATTTGTTTTGGCCACTTGGGGGAAGTGCAGTTAGTACACTGACATACTATCAACATATATACTTATTTTGATATTGTAAAAGTGCAAGCAAACTGTTACCTATTTACACATTCAGCAGTTACATAACAACATTATCATCCATTTGGAGTTGTGCTTCAGGTCACTTGAGAAAGTCAAATATCCACTGTTCATTTTAACTCAGATTTGGTCTCTACCACCGTAACTGACTAATTAGCTGCAAAATGCTCTACTGTGTTCACCAGCTTGTCACTAACAGTAACTGTACAGTGGAATTATGAAAGCTTTTTTGCTGAGTTAGGGTTAGGGTTAGCTGCCTGTTTCGGTTGAAAATGATGCTGCTTAGTGCTGTGAGAATGATACAAAACAGTTTGTTGTCATATTAAAATAATGAGATGAAACATGCTAAAATACTCTGTAGGACTGAGACAAACCGCAGCCCTAGCGGCACCTTTCAGCTGACAACTAAGTGCAGGCAGCAGCTGGAAAAACAGACTTCTGACTGGAAAGCTGCTGGGGTGAATCACTGGCTACCTGGGAAAATGTAGGTCGGGTAATTGAATGGAAAACACTCATCTGCCATCATGGTGTCCAGTTACTCCACCGCAGCCGCTCAGTAACTGACAGCAGGAAACTGTGACTGTAACGCTCCCCTGTTGTTATTGTTGGCAGCTCCCTGTAATGTGTTCAACAGTGTGTGTGATGCAGGACACTGCTAAGAGAAATGTGTGTTTAGTCGATCCTGATAGGAAAGATTTCAACAATCCTCCAAAAGTTGCAGTGATGAGGTTTGGACCATCTGCAGCTGGTTATTAACTTCAGCGAAATCGACAATTAACCATCTCAACAAACACAAAGATAAAACTGACTTTAAAAAACAAAAGCCATCATATTTTCAGAGTTCTTCTAAAATATTCACGACACAGATATCTCAGTTCTCTTGAAGGCGCAATTGAAACTTTTTTTCAAAAGTGTTAGAAATACCCCTGCACACATTCCTATCAAATGTGATGGAAAGTGTAAGTCACGTGGGCTTTACAGAAATTTCAAAGCAAAGTCTGATTATAATTTCTTGAAAACCTGTTGCTGACTCAGAGAAATAGAGGCATACATCTGAAACATCACCTTCCAACATTCCCACTGCTTTTTAAACGAAGCAGGGGATCTCAATAGAAAGTTATTATGAAATTAGAATTTCGAAAAACTGACAGCTACTCTTGCAAAGAGCTAAGTCAAGGAGAACTGGACTTGCTAGATATACCATGTGCCATTTTTATGAAACTCACTACAAAAAGAGTAATGTTTTAAAGAAACTAATCATGAGAACAGCTTGGTAACACTTAAGATCCCCACATTTTGAGTAGTTACCAGGGAAGAAATGAGGAACAAACGAAGAACTGCTAGTGAACCATTAGTGAATAAGTAACTCCTAATCAAATATTATGCAGAAGCTAATGATTAGTTAACTGAGAAACAAGTAAGGAATGAGCCAGTAACGACTTGATAATTGATGAATCGTTAATAAGAACTGCCCTAATAATTTCTAATGGAGGACTATATAGATAATGATGAGTTACTAGAGAACAGACTGGGAAAGCTTATATCAATAAGCTACGATCAGTTCGTGAATTGATCACACTGACCACTTTCTTAATGAGTTGTTCCTGATTAACTCTGAACCATCTGCTGAGTGGCACAAAACTAGTAACGACTCAGTAATTACTAATTAGTTAAACATTAGTTACTGATTTTGTGCCCAAGCCCCCCCGCAAGTAAATTGATACATAATACTGAATAGTTACAAAGTAGTTCTCATCTATCTGCCCAGTTAGAATGAGCAAGGGGGCCCTGTGGAAGGTAACACTGACTACGTTTAAATGCACATAATATTCCGTGTTTTACCCTATATCCGAAAAAGACAATATTCCGACTAAGCTGTGGCTAATGAAAATGAATATTCCACCCATATTCCCGTTTACATGTAGCCGTGCAAAATAAAAAAAATTCAGTTTTCCAGCGGTGGCGGACTTGTTTGACTGTACGAACACAGCGTGCCTCTTTCATTTCTTCAACCAGCTTCTTGAAAATGGCAGCATAGCGATGTTTGCGCATATCCAAAAACCTGTTAGTATCCAAGTCTTTCATAATGTTTAAAAGTAGCTGTGTTTCTCCTTCTTATCGGGTCTCCAGCCTGGCAAACTGTTGGCTGATTGGTGTGTTTACAGCAACCATAGCAATGCACAGAGTTGACCATAAGCCGTAAACAGGCAAGAGGCCGTAAACTGTGGTAAAAACCCAGATTGAGACGCATATACTGAATGCACTAAATGCATGTCCACAGAATGCCTTTAAAACCTGAATAATACCGGAATATCCCACATCTTAATCGGAAAATGCTATATTCGGAAAAAGGCCTTATTCGGAATATCCAACCGGAATATGCTGTTTCTATGACCTGTATCAAATTCTGAATATTGGTGTGCATGTAAACATACTCATTGATTCTCAAACTCACCCACATTAAAACCACTTTAGCTTTGCTGTTTAGGAGCCACTACTGGAGCTGTTTCCACTCTTACTCAGCATTGAAACTGTCATTTATCATGCCCTTGCTGACCTCTCCTTGTTGCTGCCCCTCTGGGATTTCCAACTGCCATCATAAGTGGTATTTTATTTAAAAGTTCAAGTGAAGTTTGTAAAGTCGAAGCTTCAAGAGACAAAAAGCCTTGTCTCATCAATAACAATAAGTGAATGATTGATTGAAGCGGCACATCTTTGTGCATAATTTAGATTTATTTTTTTTATCTGCACTCTGGAGAATGATAAGTTATATACCTGTAAGTAAACTAATAACACTGAGAATGTATATTTATTTAATAAATTAACTTAGCTGAAAAATGAATTTTCTGGTAAAGAGAATAAGAATGTGAAAGCAAGATGGTCAAGCAATATGGTGACGCTGTATGTATAAGTAAGCACAGAATGTCCTGAATGAGCCAGTTGGTCCTACTAACAATGTTTGTTGTGATAGCAATACACTTAGATCCACTTAATTCATTTACATTATTCTCAAGTATCAGTACCACATTTTAAATCCCTTGCAACCCACTCTGACTGTAACCTGCTCTGCAAGTGGTCACAGGCATTTTATGTAGTTTTAGCGTAACACATTATTACACAACAAGAGAAAGTGAAGAATGAGATCATAAATGACTGCTGGGACATGGTGTTTTTTACTTTGTAAAACATGGTTATACCACAACCGTTATTGCGACCATTGCTGAATTTCAGAAGTTGATACTGATACAAAAACATAATCTGATAAGGATATAGTGGGGGGTGAACGATGTAATGCCGTTACTCTTTCTTAATGCATTTTTGGGCCTTTTATGCAAACTGGACCCAGCAGTTGACAAAACAATCTCATGGCAAGGTCCAGTAGCTGTTCTGGAGCATTTAGTCATATTTACAATTCCACGATATCTGGGCAAACTCCATGTGCTGATAAGGATCATGTGATATGATCAAAAAGGTCCAGAACAACCACTTAATGGACTTTGAGGTAAAACTGTTTTGTTAACTTTAAAACTGGCTTTAATTCAAACTCTTCGCATTCAAACTCAAATCAATACAGAGTTAAAGTATGATGTCAACTTAAGAGGTGGGACAATTAGCTTAAAAGGCCTTGAACAACACAAAAACAAAGAAAGAAAGAAAAAAAAACATTTGCTGTATCCAATAACATTTTTCATTCTTGCCTCTTCTATTCAATCCACGACTTCTCCTCTACTCCCAAAGTAAAAGTTAAATCTTCCACCTCTCTACACTTCCTGTTCATGTCATCACTTACTTTTATTTTCTCTCCTCTCATGCTTCTTGCTCTTTCTGTCTCTGGCAGTGCTTCCCTGGTGTGTCTTCAGTAATCTGGTCAGTGTCAGTCTCCCTCTTTCTCTACATGCCCTCTGAAAACCAATTAACCCTATCAGCCATATCTGAGTATCACCAGATAAATCCATCGCTGCTCCCTCTGTAAGTGTGTGATGAACATCTAACTTTCTCCTGGTCACCGTACACACACACACACACACACACACACACACACATACACACACACACACACACACACACACACACACACACACACACACACACACACACTGTTGTACTGTTGCCATGGAGATGGATTAAGGCCCAGCCATTGCTCTGCCTGAATGATTGTCACCAGACAGCGAGCCAGTGTGTGTATTTCAATGGAATGTGTCTATGACACATTTTGAGTGTCAATGTGTGTGTGTGTGTGTGTGTGTGTGTGTGTGTGTGCAACAGGGTTTATCAGTCTCCTGCAGATAGACGGAGGTGGGGCCTCTCATCCTATCATTTGGCCCGGTCAGTCAGTGCAGGGAAAGAAAGACCACAGGAGAGGTAGAGAGAGATTTCACCTTATCTCACTTAATGGCGATTGAGTTGAATAAATGTGAGTGTGTGCATGGCTTCCTCTGTGTGCGTATGAGCATATGTGTTGGGAGGAAAGAAGCTGACCTCCACCAAACAGCAATTGTCCAATCACAGCTCAGCAATCGTCGCTAGCCACAGCAGTCTGTCAACCATGTTTAAGCAGTGCATTAGGCTGTAGTAAAAGCGATAATCTGTGTTGAAAGTGTGTGGGGGGTGGTGTCTTTTTTCTTACAAAGCAAAAACACTTCCAAGGCCAAGGAGCACATTATTAGTACATACATATATATATAGTCTGGGATTAATAATGGCCTCTTTATTTTATTATTAATAAATAAAAGGTACTGCTGGTGTGCTATGCGCGTGACAGAGCATGAGAGCAAAAGCGAGAGTTGGCAGCCCTGCAGTAGCTTAATTAGCTAGCTAGCTGTAGCTGATACCAACGGCTAGCAACAGTTTTCATTTCAGATGGCAAAATTTACATTCGCTGGATAAAAATGAGGAGCTGCAAATGTCTACTTCACGCCTGACCCATCGTTTAAAAAATGACTACGAACTTTGAGTGGTAAATCTTCCAACGTTTTCCTTGTAAACTGCATATATGCCATGCAAAAACGGACAGCTTGACAGAATGGCAACAGCAAACAGTTATAAAAAACACATGAGAGAGAAAAGGCGAAAGAGAGCTATTGTGTTCATTAGAGCCTGTATGAACATTTGTGACTAAATGCACTCGCCATGCGTTCTTAATAAATATGATGATCCCTTCATTCCCCCACCACCTGGGAAACAGGAGGCTCATCAAAGCTTGATTAGATAATGCAGTCAACCGTGCACACACAAACACACACCTGGCTATGTATATCTAATTCATAACCTTACAGTCTTCAATCATGTTCGCAGCAGCATGTTTCCTGCTTTATGAGAGCTTGGCACAGAACACAAAGAGTGAGGAGGCAAGAGTGTGACAGAGTTGGCAGGAGGCCAGAATAACTAATTTGCTGTAATGACTTTCTGGCAGTCTGGACACAGAGGAGCTCCCGAATAAAGCGGAAGGCCGGGCCACGACGGGCAATTCAATTACTATTCCGCCTCAGTTTGCCCGATAGACGCAGATCAGGGCAACAGCAACAACACAACAGCCAGTTATGATATGCTACTCTGCTGAGCTAGAACAACGAAGCAAGTCATTTCCTATGAGTAAATAAGTACAGAACAGCACTCCCAATAACTGTACAGTAACTTTTGTTTTATTGCCGGAATCTGGGCCAAGATGTCCTTATGGAAATAAAAAGTGAAACTGCAGTACAGTGGGTTGTTGTGTCGAGCTGTTGAATAAAAAATGTTGGAAAAGAACATATTGTATTGTAGGCTGCTGCTTTTTTATGTGCAAAGAGTTGAGACAAATCACAATAATTAAGCCCTCTACATATACTTCACACGATATATACAGTACAGCATATGTAATGGTTTTATTCCTAATTAAAGGGTATAATGATTTGAAAGGTTCACTTTAAAATCGCAGCATACAATATGATTTACTGTGAATAACTAATTATAATTATAATTCTGACTACTTAAACCAGGAGAATATATTGAATGCATTTGATTCAAATTATAAAAGTCCCATTAATGCAAAGTGTGAACAACTCAACACTATTTCTTACTGAAAGGTAAGTGGTGATCTTTTATATTTTTTTCTCTTATTGTTAACAAATTGATCCTACTAAGAAGTATTGCCTGTGTAGCAAATTCCTTTGCGCTGTAGATCTGCGGCCATAAAAAAACTAAAGTATGCAGCAGAGACACAGGCAGTAAACGACACAGAGAGAATACAGTGTGGTGTCGAGACCACAGAGTGACAAACCAGAGTACAGTTAGCTACCGCCCTGACATGAGGACATCAGTCAGAGAGAGAGAGAAAAAAGAAACAAGTGACTACCATTGAACCGGATATATCAACATGACAGCATAAGCCACAGAGGAAGCGGGTCAGAAACCAAGATAGACAGACAGAAAAGACTGAAGAAACAGAAATAAAGGGAGACGGGGAGAGAAAGAAAAAGATGATGATGATAATGACAGAGTAGCTGTCAAGAGAAATAACAGCAAAGGTCAGAGCTGCTCTGTAGGAGTTGGTCGGCATGTGTCACTCAGAGAAAAAGCCGACTCTCACACACACACACACACACACACACACACACACACACACACACACACACACACACACACACACACACACACACACACACACACACACACACACACACACACACACACACACACACACAGGAGCTGCCACCTAACATGCCAAAGGAGAGCATCAGGAATGTGAAGGGCAGAGAATCAAACCCACCTGACATTTTGACAAATATGGGCCAGATGGTTGCTGTGGCTTGTTGCGTTGATCTGCTGTGCCAGACCTGCTCTCACAGACATATGGGGCTCTGGTTGTGACAAAAACAACTGTGATGCTGTAAAAACCAGAAGAGGGGCACTCTCCAGAGGCAGAGGAGTCTCTCTCTCTCTCTCTCTCTCTCTCTCTCTCTCTCTCTCTCTCTTAGCATGCCTCATCACATCTAACCTCTTCAGCATTAAGGGCACTAAATAAAACACAAACTCTACCACTCCCAGCTGGAAACTATATTCCTGCAAACCACCTTTGTTGCAGTGTTAAACATCAGGTTCTGAGCAGCAAAGACTATTCTCTAACATTAAGGGCCCTATTTTAACGATCTAAGCGGAAAAAAGGGTCTGTGCGCCAGGCACATGCTTCAAAAGGGTTGTACTTACTGTTGTACTTACTCTTAATTAATCATAGGTGTGTTTTGGGCGTAACATGCAATAAACCAATCAGAGTGTCATCTCCCATTCCCTTTAAAAGCCAGGCGCGTTTGTGCCTTGGCACATTGCTATTATGATGGCGGATTTTCTAAGCAGGAAGGAGAGATTTTCAGCAGAAGAAACTGATCTGCCTGTGCATGAAGTGAAAGCGTGCGAGCAGATCATATCATAATACTATTTCACATTGTAATATTTGTATTTATAATATTTTGCATGTTTGTGTGCTGCTGCAAATCCCTGTGTGTGTAACAAGCATAGTGTGCACACGCTGTGCACAAGCCTAGGCGCATTTTACTAATGCGCTCTTAAAATAACAATGAAATGCTGGGTTATTGACTTTAGACCAGCAATACGCCTAGAATTCACCTGAACACACCTCCCTGTAAGACCAGCACGCCCATGTGCGGATTTGCTATTTAAACGGCTTGGGTGCTGGATGGGAAAATAACAACGGCATCGGTCTTAAACTAGCAAAGACACTTGCTGCAAGATAGGACCCTAAGTTTACAATGGTGGATAAAAAGTCCAGATTAAAATACAAAAATGCATCCACAATGAAAACATTAAACATCCACAAAGGGAATGCAGTTAAGTTGTATTTATTACAAGCAAGCTTGAATTCAAAATACTGAAAGCAATTTTGGATGGCAGCTTTCAAATCACTAGGGAAGGACTAGATAGCAGAACCTAGAAAAGTAACAAAACTGGGGCCAATGTAATGAAATATCCTTACAGGTATTTGCATCTTTGAAGTATTTGCACAAGTACTCCATTTAATTACTATTTGAACTCCCACCTCTCCAAGTAGGTTTTTATCCACCTGTTTTTGTTTTTATGCCTACTTTTAATCTTTAATTTACTTTTAAGTGGCCTGACGGAAAGATGTTTTGAAGCTGAAGTACCAGCATCTTCCCCTGTAGACAAAGCATTCATGTAGAGCTGCAAATATTTTCTTTATTGATTATTATGTCGATCATTTGTCTAATTAATGGTTTAGTCATTAAGATGTCAAAAAACAGTAAAAAAAATTACAAGTTTCCAGAGCCCAAGGTGACAGCAACAAATTGTTTATTTTCTTTTACCAATAATCCAAAACCCCAAAATGTTCAATACAGAATAATATAAAACAGAGAAAAGCAGCAAATCGTAACGTTGTGATGCTGGAAGCAGCTAATGTTTGGCCTTTTTGCTTAACAAATGACTCAAATGGTCTATTGATTGTCAAAATTGTTCGCCTGATCAAA
Source organism: Zingel zingel (assembly GCA_023566125.1). NCBI lineage: Eukaryota > Metazoa > Chordata > Actinopteri > Perciformes > Percidae > Zingel > Zingel zingel. The sequence continues at coordinate 17,533,981 of CM042324.1, forward strand.
TAACCAATGATGAAGACCCACTGCAGTCACACAAATCATGTGACAAAGCCTCCATTACTTCTCGCTGTCTGCGTTTCTACACTCGCAAATAAGCAACCTATAATGCTCTTCAACAGTTTATGTGACTTTGTGTCAAGCAGCACTTTGTTTTTGTTTGCATTTGTAATCTGAAGGGACATAAGAGGGATCCCAGAAACTACAATATCCTCTCCTCCTCACACATGTATCCAGAGAAGGTAAAGACTTAACTTCCTGTCCCCCCACTGCATCACTTTTTTGTCTTAGTTTTCCAACATATTACTGTGCAGCCTCTAGGTGACTTTTACCCACATTTGCATAAAGTTAAAAATGTTCAACTCAATGTTCGACTCACCCCTTTTTCAGGGTCACTGGTCAGTCCTGTGTCACCTAACTTTCACATTAGTTTCCAAAGTTATCTGTTCCCGTCCCTCAGAAAAGGAAAAGGGGCAAACTTTGTGTTTGTTTACGCTACATTTATATAATGCTGCCCTTCACGTATCATGCTTACACTCCACTAAAAAGCCCAAACAATTGAGAATAAAATAAGCAGCTGTATCAGGGGATTGTGTAACCTGCTTCAAGGCACCTTGGCACCAGGCACCTTGTTGTACATCAACCTGCCTCTATATCACCTTAGTGGTTGATAAAAATATGGGGTACATGTGTGAGGCTAATTCATTCATTTAAAAACACCAAATGCCATCTTAATTTCCCGAGGGAAATTGCTATGCAGCAGTTGCAATAGAAAGTGGGAAAAGTGCAAATATAAAAGTTAAGATAACAAATACAATAAGATGCAAATCCAACAGTGTACAATATGGATCACAAAAATATATACAGGTTAACGGTAGGGATCAGTCTAGGTGGGTTGCATATACATATGTATGTATAGTATCAGATCTGAAGTTTAGGTAAGTGTAAGAGTACATGGTTAATACAGAATGTTCATGATTATATCCATTATTGGGGAAACGGCGATGAAATGCCATGATGTACCTAAAACATGCAACACGAAGACTTCACGCCTCGTTTCTATCCACCATCTGCCTCTCCCCTAAAAAATGACAAAGCCTGCTCCAATTCCCCCATCACTTTGAGATATTGCTCGGCCTATGTGGGTGTCAGTGTGTTTGAGTCTGAGCTCAAGCAAATGGAGACTGAGTTATTCTCCAATCTCGCTGGTAGAATCTGGAAACACTCCTCTGTTAGTGTATGGACTAAGAGACAGAAATAAGAAAAGCTGATAATAATACCATGATTCTTTTCCTGACTTTTTTTTCTGGAAGTGAAAGCGAATGTAGCATGGAAAGACTGTTTGTTAAAAGACACAGAGTTTGTTTTAGCAACCAGGAGCATCCCAAATCACAGAATTTCCCGTCAGAGACACAACTCCAAATGGATGCTAATGTTGCTCTTTGTCTGCTGGATGTTATATAAGCAACTGTTTGCTAACATGTTTGCCATATCAACTTTACAAGGTGAAAACATGTCAGTGTTGTGTGTCTGTTAGATAGCTGTTAAGTTATTTTCTCTTTCCATGTGGGGGCAGCAGAAAAGGCTGAAAACACAACATTAACATAGTATCACCTTATGAATTTGATATGGCAAACATGTTAGCAAACAGTTACCTAACAAATCCAGCAAATACGGAGTAACATTAGCATCCATTTGGAGTCCTGTTTCTGTCCACCTGATGAATGTAAGTCCAATGTTCACTCTCCATTTAGCTCAGGTTTGGTCTTTACCCACTCCTGAGGATAATATCTGACTCTTTAGCTGCTAAGCGCTCAACTACTTTCACTCGCTACTTGCTAACTTAGTTAACTTTGCCTGACGCTAACTTTGTATTTGTGCAGTTTGGTGCTGGAAAAGTCACATGAATGAACATTATTAGGATTTTTTTTTTGCTAGAAACTTCCTGCTGCTGGACATGTAGATACATCAGTGAGACAAAAACAGTAAAGTTGTGGACCATAAAATCAAAACAACAAGCAAAATGCTCATGGGAATGGCAAAGTTGGGTTCTGTGGCTTTGTGACTACGAGCGGCCTTCACATTTTTCATTATCATTTCATTGTTGATACTGTATAAACTAAATGATTTATCAGTACTGCTCTAAGATAAGTTGAGGACCCAAAATGTGCCATGTGGACTGCATCTCAATGGATCCCAACATGACATTTGTAATTATGTTTTTTATTTAATTTATTGATTAAACTAGAGGGAGGCCACATTTCTTGAGTCCGAGCCTCTGAAGAAAGACTACGTTTCAGACAAAATGTTTACCTTGGGGGCTTCTCCCCACATGCATCTCAAACTTCTGTTATGATCTTTACAAAGTCACATAACGGAAACCCATCCAGTGAGAGTAACTCCTGTGAAGCACAGAGTTCAGAGGAACTGACATTAGAAATTTAGTCTCGCCCCGAGACTCAAGCTTTGGAGCTCTTTGGTCCTCATCCTTTGGGATTCAGTCCCATGAAAATGTACTGTTCCTGTTGTCAGAGAGGAGGGTGATCCAACAGTGAGATATAACACATCCCATTGAGAATCACTACTGAGAAACCCTGTCACATAAACAAAGACAGATGATCTACTGGCAGAGAGACAGTAGGTGAAAATCATATTGCCTCAATGCAATGTGCATTACCCATATTACTCCTTATCTTTTTTCTAATCCTTTCTTTTCCTTCTTTGTGTCTTTCCTTCCTTCTTTGATTTTCTTTTTCCTTGTTTCATTTCTTACTTACTTATGTTTATCTTTTCTTCCTCCCATATTTCCTTTTTCCCTTAATTCCTTCTTTATTGCCCTTTTCTTTCCTTGCTTCCTGTCTTTCAGTCTGTCTTCCCTTCTTTCTTTCTCTGCTTCCATCTTTCTTTCCTTTTTTTCCTTCCATCCTTCCTTGTTTGTTTGTTTCTTTCTTTCCTTCCTTCCGCTTCTGCCCTTCCTTTCTTTCTTCTTTTTTAAGTCTACTGTTCCTAATTTTGGGCTAACAGTGTTGTCCTGGGTCAAGAGCTAAAATGTTTCACGCCACAAAATCTTTAATGATGGGGATGCTTCACCAGACAATTAGATTTTGTCCCCTGCTTCATTAGTTACACAGCACATATTTGCATATTTTTATTTTATTTTTGTTTGTTTTTTACTTCAGACAGTCATTAACGCTGTTGTATCTCTCTGCATTCAATCTTAAAAAGAGTAAAATTGTTGCCATTACTGGCTGCTCCAAAGCTAATGTTTGACAGTCAACCTTAGACATCTTTCTTAAACAATCCAGTTTTTTCACACTTAAAGCTAGTGCAAATTGTAGTACTTGTAGACAATTAAATTAAGCCATGTCGGCTGTTCTTGCCATCAGGAAGTTGTAAGGAGGATCTAATCACAGCCGATAACTGTCCAAGGAGGATTTATTAATTAGTATGTTGCTGTGGAAGGAGAGAAGCATGGAGAGCCTGGGAGTTGTCAACGTTTTTTGGTAACATGGCTGCAATGTAATGCTGGTATGAATACTAATCAGCTCTAATCCCCAAAAAAATGCAGTAGCTTCCTAATACAGTATGTCTGTTTTCCTTTCTTTCTCTCTCCTTTCTTCTTTTTTTACTTTACAGTGATTGGAAAACCATTTACTTTGCGTCATTGGATGCAGATAAGCTCCTCATGGGTGAAGAAACATAAATCAGACTTTTAGAACAAACGTGCAGTGGATGTATTCTGAAGAGATAGGCAGTATGATCTATTGGGATGTTAAAGCTGCTACACATTATTCATAGCCATGTATAGCTGGGGTCAACAACATGGCTGCTCTGGGATTGAGAGGTCTAAAAGCACAGTATCAGTCAAGATCAATTTTATAGCCCTCAGCTTTATCTTTTCTAAGTGAATTATGTGCCATATATTAACTTGATGGCTATGGGGGGGCAAAAGGGTCATAAACTTCATGGATCTGTAAGGATCTGCAAGCTAGAGAACACTGCTTAGTTGAATATAGCTTATGATATGGAGTATGCATGATGGGTTACAACGTTTTACGCTAACTATGCTAACTCTTGAGGATACAAGCAAACTAAGTAGTTTTTGTAGAATCTTTGTGATGTGTTTGTTCCTAATCACAAGCCACAACCTTTGGCTCATAACTGGATGGAAGCATGTTGTTCTGTCTTCCAATAAAGTAATATGACCGCGGTTTGCCCTTGCCATAGCCGAGCACAGAGCTGAGTGATAAGTGACAGAGTGGAGATACGTTTTCAGACTGAGCACTGCGAGGGGGATAGAGCCCCATGGGGCACGTAAGTCCAGAATGTGGCCATTCAGCTTACTGCACAGCAGGAAATGTGTTTGTGGTTGGATGTGTAAGCGTGTATCAGGGGTAATGATGCAGTGAAAAGAAGAAGAAGAAGAAGAGAAGAGGGGTTCCATCATCATAGAGTACAAGTAACAACATACCATAAAGCACAACAGCAACACTCCCAGAAAAAGAAAACAGCCAAATAAACAGGACGTTGGTCCAGTTAATAATGTTTGCATTTAAACTTAAGATGCTACCTATAGGATTGTCTCATAAATAATGCTGTGAATGAGGTTGTGACATAACTCGGCTAAAAGCTTCATCCAACAACTTCAGAGGCTGGTTTCTAAAAGACATTATTATTTGTTTAAAAAAACACATAAAAAGCTCCTCTTCCTTGTAAGTGATTACATAAATCAAAAAAAGTACTTGACTGGTTAATAATGTTTGGTTAAAAAAAATGGCCATTGGGAAAAAGTGATTAGTCTTTAGTGCATATCTGAATACAAAAAGCATTTATAAAGCAGTTTAAGTCTTAGATCAAAAGTACTCAAACAGTACATGCTAAATGTATTGTTATCTGGATCCCTTGGGTGAATAGAAATCTATCAGTATAGGCCCTGGTCATTTTGCTATTTTAGCAAAGCAGTTTTTTATCACTCATAACATACAGTATTTGTATGAGCCCAAAAAACATTATATCTATTATTAAGCTAATACATTTAGATGATAGTGCAGAGTTATGTGCCGAGTGCTTAAGTTAAGAAATTAGTTACAGGGAATACCACCACTATAAACCATATGGACCTTTTTCACAGCAGACATTTTGACTGGTCATAGTAGGAAAAGCACCGCTGAAATTGATAACCTTAACGATGGCTCAATTCCATCAAGTGTCCCGTAAGCTATTTCAGTGAGTCAGCATGCACACTACCAGGGCCTCTCCTAAGTGGAATGTAGCCATCATTAATGGTTTGGAATACACCTGTGCTTCTCCTACTATGACATGTCAACATGTCTGCCGTGAAAAAGGTCTATAAACAATGAAACAAAGAGTTCATAATACGTTCACATACTGTACATTCATAATAATTTCCCCCTGTGCCTCTTTATTTTCTATACCTTGACAAATATGAAGTCTCTATTGATGCAACTTGAAAGTCTAAATACAGTGATACGAACACGTGTTGTAACTCAATATGTCTCCGGTGATATTAACAGATTTTTTTTTTCTTCATTTTCTTCTGCAAAACTGAGCTGACATTACAACTTACAAATGACTAGGAGAATATGTTCTGATGCACATTGCAAGCTGGCAACATGTAATCAAGGCAGCCCCTCGTAATATGGAATATAACATGGCAATAACACGTCATTCTTGCATCAGTCTTAAACCTACTGTGTATTGGTTTCTGTCAGCAACACAAATAGTTATACTAATTGTATCATAATCCTCTCACTTTCTCAACATCTTGTATATACACATACATACACATTTACTTGCACTCAGCTCCCTTTAAAGTACTTTAATGCACTTTATTAAGTATGCAGCCTTGCACTTCTTACGTCAAAACTACCACTACAGTCTAAACTCAAGACTTGCTTAGCAGTAAGTGCAACAGATTTTCCACTTTTCACACGCTGAAAGAAATCTGACTTTTTTCTTTCCAATACATATATAATCAGATCATATAATTCGCCAATTTAGAGAGCAGTGATTTAATGATGCGGATGATGATAATCAACTTTTATGATTGGCAGGTGATCAAACAAGTAAAGATGAAAGAGAGAATGAATGACTCCAGATGAAATGCAAATAACCACTATGTTAATTTAATTGGTAGGTTCATAAGGTCATTTAGTCCTAGTGATCACAGAATATTGATCCCATTTTCTTAAATAGGTTTCCAAGAAGGCAGATGTTCAAGGATGAAAGCAGGAAGAGGACAGCAACTCTTCAAAAGACATCTTGATGGTTGAAAGACACACGGAGGGTTTGTGCTTATATGGTATTTATTACAGATTACTATGCAGATCATTCATGTGCAGTGGTAGATTGTAGTGTTAATTGTGATTACTATCTATAAATTGAACTACAGGGGACAGTAGATGGATACACACAAAAACTGCACACACTATATACATAAACTGATATTTATAAATGTGCAATGAGCATGTGCATACCTCACGCATACTTCAGACCAGAAGTTTCAATCAAAGGCAGTTTTATAAACTTAATTTTAAATTATTTATGGGTGATACATTTTATCACATTTTATTTACATTTCAGCCATCATTTCCCCATGTAAATGATCTTTTCATTTTACCCTGAAGTGTGAAGCACTTTGTAAAGTTTAAATATGAGCTCTATTAAATAATCATTGATCATCTTTCTTATGGCAGAGATATCTCATTGACAAGTCTAATGAGTGGTGGAGTGGGAACTAGTATTAATATGCAGACAAGTGATTCAGGGCGTATCTACGCCCATTTATGGCGAACTGTGGGGGTGGAAATGCAACCTGTGCGCGTGCACCCTGTTCCACAAAGATTGCGATTAATTTAACGGAACTAGGCATACGTGCAGCTTTATAAATGGAAACGTATGCATTTTTCTGTCAGTGTGCTACCCAGATAATATGTCAAAACTTACTTGACAGATAAAGTCTTAACTTTCAAAACCATGGGTTTTGAAGGTAAACACACAGTTCATGGAATATACATAGGAAAAAAAATGCTCGTCAGTTTCATTTAGTCCAGCACTGAAGCTCTGAGGCTTGATTACAAAGTCTATAATGACAGACTCATAATTTGTGCCTAATATGCATCAGACACAATGTAATGTTCTGACAGATAGACACCCGCAGGAGCTATATAGCACAATAACAAATGCTATTATAACAATCAGCGCCTTCTTGGAGTGTCTAACTACTAACTACTATTATGAAAAGCCGTGATGGAAGATTAACCAAAAATAAGATAACAATAAAGGATAACAAAATAAATTCAAACTGCATGAAGTCTTCAGGTGAAAGGTCTGCAATATTGCTCCTCATTTAATTTTCTTCTTGCGTGAGATGAAAAAATATCAAGTGAGAACGAATACATTTGATCTGAAAAGTTCAATCAACACTTCTCTGCCACTGTCTCAACAAAATTAATTATTGCAGGTCTATTGTCTTGGACTGCAATGGGTGCAGGTGTTCGTCTCATTGTGTCCACCCCCCCATAGATGGAATAGTGCAGAGGAAAGTAATCCAGCATGTTGGCAGCAGCATACTGTAGGTTGGTGTGTAAGCTTCACCTTCGCTCATGGAAAGATAATTAACCCACTGGAGTGTTTACTCTCAAATATGTCCGCTGAACCATAAAGCACTTGGTACAACCGCTCCATCCTGCACAGAGGCAGACATGGATGTATTTCCTCTGTCTTGGACTGATGTGCTGCTGCTCCAAAGGGAGTGCCCCTTCTGATCTGATGTGTTCAAGGAGCGCTCTAAGACCTACTGTACTGTAATGTTTTGTATTTCAACAACAACTCATCATGAGATGATGGAATTGTTTTTGCTGCTGAAACGCTCCTGGAGGATTGTTCAGTCAAGTGCCTCGGTTGGAGTTTGAGCTCCAGCTGTCAGCACCAGTTTACCGACCCAGTGATGTAGGCTGTGGTGAAAGAACATGTAATCCATGCAGGGAAGAAGAGGAAGCTTAGCTGAAGGTCTGAAGGAAAGTAGGAGGGAAAGGATGAATAAAGGTGTTAGGGAATAGAGGATGGATACCGGACAGATATTTATAAATGATGTTCAGTTCGGGCTCGGTCATATCAGCGCGATAAGGCATTTGTTGTAAAATAGTGCTGCGGCTCCTTTAAGAGAGCTCTCTGTGTGTGTGTGTGTGTGTGTGTGTGTGTGTGTGTGTGTGTGTGTGTGTGTGTGTGTGTGTGTGTGTGTGTGTGTGTGTGTGTGTGTGTGTGTGTGTGTGTGTGTGTGTGGGGAAAGTGGGCAGAAGAGAGATAGAGAAAGAGGAGATGTGTAGATGTGACCGGAGCAGAATTGGTGGAATAAGTTTAAGTTTTGTACACAGTGTGTGCGGTGTCCGAGATAAACTCCAGACTGAAATCCAAGTTCATTCATTTGCTCACCAGAAACGGGATTTTAACCCAAACGTTATTTATTTTATAACGTCTGCCCTGGAGGTAACGAGTCTCCCCTGGTTTACTGACCGCGGTCGGAAACGAAGCAATCAGGAAAGGTTAACACATTGAACATTTTAAATTAAACAGCTTATTAACGTGCGCTTGTTGCCCCGTGTGCGCTGATGTGCTCATCTGTTGACATTTCCGAATGCCTTTCTACAGTTGCTTAAAAAAAGCGGGCTTTCCACACAAACAAACGTACATGTGTCATTAGTATGAGAAAAAAAATGAGATTTTAACTGGGTCGGGCTTGGGTCGGGCTCGGACATAAATATGTTAATGCCTGTCAGGCTCGGGTCGGGTTCAGTTACTGCTCTGTCGGACGCGGGCCGGGCTCGGACAGAAAAATGTGGCCTGATTCGCACTCTAGTAGGGAACAAGAAATGAATAAATGAGGTAGGGCGCATTTAGAGAGCACAGATATAGTCTATATCCACGAAGTTCCACTTCCGGGATTGCTCCATTGCCGCCGGAAATTCCCCGTATGTCCTTCTTTTCGGCTGGATGTCAGTTTCCTTCCGCTTTCTTTGTCTTGGCATTTTAAACTGCGGCTGATTTATGAGGAATATGATTAACTGCTCCTCAGATCTCTGCAAGGTAAATCCAGACAGATAGCTAGACTATCTGTCCAATCTGAGTTTTAAAAAACTTTTGAACGTACACGTTCCACCAAAACAAGTTCCTTCCTGAGGCTATTTTAAAGCGGCACGGGGGCTCCTGCGGCGCTTAGTGCCGCCCATGACGATTGTGATTGGTTTAAAGAAATGCCAATGAACCAGAACATGTTTTTCTACCATCCCGGAATGCTCTGTAGACTAGCAAGACCCTCCTCTGCAGCGTTGTGGAGGAAGGTCTGGCAATGCGAGACTAGCACAGATGTAACTTCAAGGCTCCACTATTCTCTGAATTGGTTAAATTATAAGCAGTAAATGTTTTTCCCCCCATTTGTAAATGTTCATTTGAATCTGCCTCAAAATACACACAAAGTTTATGGGAAAACAGCAAAAACACAATACTCACAATGTTAAAGTAACTATATGTAACTTTTAAATGTTTCTGAAACAGTGTAATTATCCATCTGATGATCATAAATGCCCTATAACAGCAAACAAGACTTACAGTGAAAAAAGAATATTTTTATATAAACTTAGCACATAAAGTAAGGAAATTTGTGTTTGGTAGATTATTTCTCTGTGGTAACAATGCTTTTTGGCAATACAGCTTATACAGTTGGAAAGACTGTTTAGTTCCCTTACAAATGGTGCCCCATTTGTAAGGAACATGCATTTGTGGGATGAGCAGCAGCGCTGAGTATGTGGGCTTATTGAATGGCTTATTCTGCCAATGACTCCTTTGGTGTTTGGTGGATTGGATGATTGAAGTTTGAAGAAACAAGACATATTGGAAATTGAACAATTTATTCATTTCACAAACAGGAGCCTCAGTAGCGTGTGGAAGAACCATACACAGCCACAACAGCCTGGCACCTCCTCCTTATGCTGGTCACCAGCCTGGTCACACACTGCTGTGGGATGGCATCCCATTCTTCAACCAGCATTTGTCGCAAGTCAGCCAACGTGGTTGTGTTGGTCACTCTGGCACGAACAGCACGCCCAAGCTGATCCCACAAGTGTTCAATGGGGTTGAGGTCAGGACTGCTGGTTGAAGAATGGGATGCCATCCCACAGCAGTGTGTGACCAGGCTGGTGACCAGCATGAGGAGGAGGTGCCAGGCTGTTGTGGCTGTGTATGGTTCTTCCACACGCTACTGAGGCTCCTGTTGGTTAAATGAATAAATTGTTCAATTGCCAATATGTCTTGTTTCTTCAAACTTCAATCATCCAATCCACCAAACACCAAACAGGTCAATGGCAGAATAAGCTGTGTGGCATTGGCAGAGAAGATTTGGCAAATTTTTCATGGGCGCAACCCACATACTCAGCGCTGCTGCTCATCCCACAAATGCATGTTCCTTACAAATGGGGCACCATTTGAAAGGGAACTAAACATGCTTTCCGACGGTATAAGATTGATTGCCAAAAAGCATTGTTACCACAGAGAAATAATCTACCAAACACACATTTCCTTACTTTTTGTCCAATTTTTCCTACAAAGTCACAAAATGATTTACGGCAGGCAGACAAGCTCTACAGTAACCCATTCTGACGAGTCACAGATTTCGGTGTAACACTGAAAAAGCCTGTGTTAGTGTATCCAGCCAGGTAAAGGGGAGCAGGAGATGTCATTATAAAGTCTGATGCAGTCTCTCCACATAAAACACACCAGGGCTACATATACTCCAGCTAACTTCACGAAGAACAATGAGGAAAAAACAGCATCACCAATCTATTTTAATTGAATATTTTCGCTCTAGCTTAGCTAAAAACACTGGATATGCAACACATTACTGTGTCAGTTAAGTTTAGACACCAAAACAAGTAGTGAAAAAATTGTGGTTTGGATTAAAACACTAGTCCCCTAAAGTAGTACTCCCGGGACACAAACACGCGTTTCCTGGGTGAAAGTCTTGTGTTTTCTCCTTTACTTCTTCCGAGACACGAACTCCGCTCCCCGGCTTAAAAACCCTGTGCTTTATGACCCACCCGTCCACAACGACCTCCTTCCTATGAGGACCAGAGCTCTCTTATACAGCAGCTGTCAATGTGGCTAGGGTAAGGATTATCCACTAACAAGTTTTACAATGTGAATGCATTTAATCAGTTTTTTTGTTGGTGTTGCTGCTGCTGTTATTATTTAATGTTGTAGTGTAAATCTCTTGCCAATAACTAATTTTGTAAACACCTGGATTTGGAGACACACCAAAAACTAAAACACTAAAAACACCTTTTCCTTGGCTAACGACTAAACTCTCCACCACATTTCATTAACATCTGCAGTCATCTTTCTGGGACATCTTGCCAACTAACAGACAAACACGGCCCAAAACATGCCCTCCTTGGCTTAATAATACAGCAATACTTCTAGTATAAATGTGTGCTTAGTTTGAACAGGTGCCTCAAAACATTATTAGCTCTCGGAGTTAACAAATCCACCTTTATAATGCAAATGCTGTCACTGAAAAATAAGCTCAAGTTTACACACAAAATGTTCAGTGATTGAAACCTAATTTCATTTTGCTATCCTTAGTAAGCAACCGTAAACCTTGCACACACACTGGATTCTCTTTGTTATAAACAGAGAAGAGTTTGTTCAATGCCACTGGTGCGTTGTGGTTTTTAAAAAGTGTCTCCCTAAGCCTGCGCCTATCTGCTGTCCTCATACCTTCTCTATATGATAAGCCAAATAGGACTAAGCCACTGCTGAGAAATACTGAAGGCCGTTTGACTAAAGGTTATTTTAAGATAAATGTTGCCTGTAGTAGCCTTTGAAAATTGGTTCCAAATGTCCTCTTTTAGCACTGACAAGAGAGAGGCAGAAGGTTCTCATGTTTCAGGTCACAAAAAGTCAGCACTAACATAGCTTTAATATTGTGTTGCTAGTTCCCTGCAGGGAAGCATAAAGCGGAACACAACAGAGATAACTGGTTTGAAATTCAATTTTGAAAGTAATCAATACACAAAAAGCTTAGATTGAAAAATATGAACCTCACTTCTTGCTTCTCGTCATCCAACAGTCAGCTATACATTCTCTATGCTCTGCAGTTTGATATGTAAATGCACCACATGTGATTCAATTAATAATTGAAATCACATAGCATGTAAATAAAATAAAAGCATGTCATAAAAGCATGTCATTAAGGTCAGGTTTTACACCTAAGTGTAAAACAGCCACTTACAAGTGTAAGTGGCTGTTAAGGAAGTTCATGTTATTAAACTCTGTGTTGGAAATAAGAGCACTTCTCCCAGTAGGGTTGGAGTCTTGGAATGTGATCAGGATGCCAAGAAAAATTAGTTTGCAACCATCTGCCTGATCTTGTCTCAATATGTTTAAAAAAAATGTGAAAAAAATGTGCACAGAGGAAACAACATTGCTGGCCATATAAATTCCAAATAATAACTGACTGATGGCTATAGCATATCTTAAAGTGAGCATAATTAACTAAACAACATTTACTTGTTTCGAACAGAATAGAGTATAGTCATAGTTTCAGGTTGATGTTGGTGTTGTGTGCATGGAGCTGTAGTAGGAGCCATACTCCCTATATAAGGGTTTGGAGGATGGTTTCTTTATTTATTTGTGGTTATCTTGTAATGGTAATAGGGAAAACATCCAGTTTGAAAATAAGTATGTAAGCTAAGAAGACAGACAGGGTTATTTAAAAACGGCCATCAGCTGGTGAAGATGCTGACTTTTTACTTGGGAGGTAGCTTTAGCCTCAGTCACTTAGCACGCTATCTATGTAGCCATCAAGTGCATATTTAAGACAGCTCAAAGAGTTCTAATCAACATCTTTTAATTAGCTAATGCAAGCTAACTACAGCTAGTATCTGATCGTGACAATTGTCGCTTCAGCCAACAACTTTGATAGTGGTTGGGTAGAGATGAGAGGTTTACTTCTGTTTACTTCTGTATGAAATCACGGACCCATTGTTTAAAAAATTACTATGAACTTTGAGCAGCCATTATCGTAAACCGCAAACATTCTAGAATGGAAAGTTTGACAGGCATTGCAACAGTAAGTACAGTAAGGGGGGTGGGGCTTGGTGAAACAAAGGGTTTGTGCTTTTGACCAACTAACTCTGGAGATCTGCAACAGCTACGAGCCTACATGTGGAGAAGAAGAGCTGCATACAGTAATGGGAACACCAGAATCACATTCAAGATACTCTTTAAAATAGAGATTTGACCCACTTTGGTCAAGTACTTGCCATCTTCTGCAGACTAAGGATATGATATTGAGAGAGCTCAATTTCATTTATATAACTAAAGACTATCTTGCGATTGGATCACACCAGCCGCGAAATAAAGCTTTTACTACTTCCTACCCCCCTAGTCTCTCTTTGCCAGACCTTCCTCCACAGCGCCGCGGAGGAGGGTCTGGCTAGTCCACACAGCATTCCAGGATGGGACAAAAACATGGTTTATTGGCATTTCTTTAAACCAATCACAGTCGTCATGGGCGACTGGGCACACTAAGCTCCAGACGGAGCAACGGTGCCAATGCAAAATAGCCTCGGGAAGGAACTTGTTTTGGTGGAACATGTACGTTCAAAAGTTGATTTAGTCGTGCAACAGAAAACTTATATTGGTCTAGCTAGCTGAAGGTCTGGATTTACCCTGCAGAGATCTGAGGAGCAGTTAACCATAGTCCTCATAAATCAACCGGAGTTTAAAATGCCAACACAAAGAAAGCGGAAGGTAACAGACATCCGCCCGAAAAGAAGGACATCTGGCGGAATTTCTGCCAGCAGCAGAGCAATCCCGGAAATGGAACGTCGTGGATATTGACTACCTACCCCCCTACTTCTCAGACCACACCCATTTGATTTCAACTGCACACCGGTAAAGATTTGTGACTGCATCTTGCGCGGTTGTGAGTTTGCAGTAAAAAAAATATGGCCACGGACATATAAACACTAAAGTAAAGATCAAAGCACTCAAAACCGCCTCAGTGGTAGTTCCCGCTACAGTACGTGACTCCAGGAGTTTGCCATGATGACACACACACACACACACACACACACACACACACACACAGACTCACAAGGTGAAAACAATACAAGCATCACTGTCGCGGCTGGTAATTAGTGTCTACTCACTACTGGCATACCCTCCCAGTTAAATAGAACTCCAACAGAGAGTGGAGTGAAGGGTACAAGGTGTTTTAAGGACACCTACGATTTTTATTTTATTAATTTCTAGGTCGAACCATGAAATTATACTGAAAAACAATCTCCAAAAGGAATTTAATCGAAATTAAAGTTAAAAACCCCTTTTAAGGGGCGATCTCTAGCTCACCCAGTAAGAGTGTGCGCCCCATGGAGGCTGAGGCTTTGCAGCACCCTGGGTTCGAATCTGACCTGCGGCCCTTTGCTGCGTGTCATTCCACATCTCTCTCCCACCTTTCCTGTCTATCTACTGTCACTCTGAAATAAAGGGAAAAAAGCCCCCAAAAATAATTTAACAAAAAATTTGAAACCCGACAATGATGTTTCATTTGCAGAAAGTTTGCTTCAGTGGATTTGATTTAATATCTTTGTTTTGGATTTAGAGGATCAGAATTGGTTTGATCATAAGAGGATTAGAGTGAATTTGTTCATCTTTCGAGCCACATGCTGAGAAAGTCGATGGATTTAATTATTGAGCACAGGTTTGAAACCAAAATACTGCACGCTACAGTATCATATTTTTATACTGGTCTGATAAAAAGCCCTTTTGATAAATTGCCCTCTTTCCCCCTTGCTTCATAATCTGTCCACTTGCAGTAGCCTGGGTGTCATTGGTCTTAAATCCTTGAATAATATGCAAAGACTCTCAGTGATATGATGTGACCTCAGGTCAGTTTATTATTAAACCCCAACAGAAGCTGCCCTCCTGTATCGGTTTAAAGGTCATACATATGATGGGGGGGGAAAAAGAGGGATGGTGAAGGAAAATGGCAATATCCCGCTGAGCAGGCTAACACAGCCTATGACCTCCTTCTCTCTAGTGCACGTTTACCACAAATTAAGATCTTTCAGAGGAGTATTCAGTACATGGCACTTATAGCTCAGGAAGGTCAAAGTGCCGTAAGGCAACATAAAGCAGTTTTCTCTTAAATTAACTTTAACTTGTTGATCTCAATTTTGACTGCTGTTGTTTTTTTTCTCACGTTTCAAAAGCTTGAACAATTGATTATCTAGAATATTATGGGCTAAGAAAGTAAAAACTAAAGTTGTCGTTGAATTAAATAGTTTTTAGATGGTTAACAAGATAAGTTGAGCAGTTTAAGTTATTTCTTTTTTAAAGGTTTGTGTGTCTGCAAAGCCGCAGTATATGTGCGTTGATTTAGCGCTGTTCTTCTGGCTTTAATGCAACCACTAAAGTTATGTGCAATATAAAACTTTCCACCCCTATACTATATATACAGAATATACATTTATATCATATTCATGTCAACTGTACTTTAAACTTAAACGTGCACCTGTGAAACATACTGTACATTTCATCATCTGCCAATGTCTTTGCAGTTAAGACCATGTGCACTGTAAATGCAGCGACTGCATGTGGGAACACAACCACAGGGGCAAACACCCAATGTAGCTTATACAGAAGTGTGTGCGTGGCCAATGTCCGCCCACCCATGTCCATATTGCAGTATATGAGAGTTTTATAGATCCCATGAAATAAACTTCTAGGAAAAAACAAACAGAAAAAGAAGGCATCTTCACTAGGAGGTGTAACAACTAATAAATCCAACCATTAAAGTCATCTCACACTGCCTCCATAATTTAACCCCTCATTGATCTGTTCCAACAGTAAATACATCACATTTAGTAAATAATGATACCATTTCAGAACACGTTTAGATATTCAAACTTAAATGATTGTATGGTTCTTACTTGATGGTGATAATTAATAATACAGCTCAGTAGCTAGCTTGTTTTTTTTAGTTTCTAGTGACAAAGGAGTTACAGCAATTGTAGGTGCAGACGGTCCCAGTGGTAATCAACACTCAGGACCTACAGTATGTCACCCTGGGTTCTGCTGACCACAATGTTACAACCAGTGTCCATGCATGAAAGACAAATCTGACTATCATACTTGCTTGACAACTATTTAAAAAATTCTGCTAACACGGCACTGAAGCCAGATTTTTTTTGTATCACATACAGTGAGGAAAATAAGTATTTGAACACCCTGCTATTTTGCAAGTTCTCCCACTTGGAAATCATGGAGGGGTCTGAAATTGTCATCGTAGGTGCATGTCCACTGTGAGAGACATAATCTAAAAACAAAAATCCAGAAATCACAATGTATGATTTTTTAACTATTTATTTGTATGATACAGCTGCAAATAAATATTTGAACACCTGTCTATCAGCTAGAATTCTGACCCTCAAAGACCTGTTAGTCTGCCTTTAAAATGTCCACCTCCACTCCATTTATTATCCTAAATTAGATGCACCTCTTTGAGGTCGTTAGCTGCATAAAGACACCTGTCCACCCCATACAATCAGTAAGAATCCAACTACTAACATGGCCAAGACCAAAGAGCTGTCCAAAGACACTAGAGTCAAAATTGTACACCTCCACAAGGCTGGAAAGGGCTACGGGGAAATTGCCAAGCAGCTTGGTGAAAAAAGGTCCACTGTTGGAGCAATCATTAGAAAATGGAAGAAGCTAAACATGACTGTCAATCTCCCTCGGACTGGGGCTCCATGCAAGATCTCACCTCGTGGGGTCTCAATGATCCTAAGAAAGGTGAGAAATCAGCCCAGGACTACACGGGAAGAGCTGGTCAATGACCTGAAAAGAGCTGGGACCACCGTTTCCAAGGTTACTGTTGGTAATACACTAAGACGTCATGGTTCGAAATCATGCATGGCACGGAAGGTTTCCCTGCTTAAACCAGCACATGTCAAGGCCCATCTTAAGTTTGCCAATGACCATTTGGATGATCCAGAGGAGTCATGGGAGAAAGTCATGTGGTCAGATGAGACCAAAATAGAACTTTTTGGTCATAATTCCACTAACCGTGTTTGGAGGAAGAAGAATGATGAGTACCATCCCAAGAACACCATCCCTACTGTGAAGCATGGGGGTGGTAGCATCATGCTTTGGGGGTGTTTTTCTGCACATGGGACAGGGCGACTGTACTGTATTAAGGAGAGGATGACCGGGGCCATGTATTGCGAGATTTTGGGGAACAACCTCCTTCCCTCAGTTAGAGCATTGAAGATGGGTCGAGGCTGGGTCTTCCAACATGACAATGACCCGAAGCACACAGCCAGGATAACCAAGGAGTGGCTCTGTAAGAAGCATATCAAGGTTCTGGCGTGGCCTAGCCAGTCTCCAGACCTAAACCCAATAGAGAATCTTTGGAGGGAGCTCAAACTCCGTGTTTCTCAGCAACAGCCCAGAAACCTGACTGATCTAGAGAAGATCTGTGTGGAGGAGTGGGCCAAACTCCCTCCTGCAGTGTGTGCAAAGCTGGTGAAAAACTACAGGAAACGTCTGACCTCTGTAATTGCAAACAAAGGCTACTGTACCAAATATTAACATTGATTTTCTCAGGTGTTCAAATACTTATTTGCAGCTGTATCATACAAATAAATAGTTAAAAAATCATACATTGTGATTTCTGGATTTTTTTTTTTAGATTATGTCTCTCACAGTGGACATGCACCTACGATGACAATTTCAGACCCCTCCATGATTTCCAAGTGGGAGAACTTGCAAAATAGCAGGGTGTTCAAATACTTATTTTCCTCACTGTATATTTTACTGAGAGGTTGATACATTAGTCACTAAATAACAAAGCAACTACTGAACAAACCAAGGCAAGCAGTAGGCAGTTACTCTGATACATGCATCCCTGCATATATGCTTACTGTATATAGATCTTTATGTTATTTCTCTTTGTTGAATAGCTTGTTAAAAAGCTAAGTATGGTAGTTCTTCAGGCTCTGCGAGGTCTCTCCCCATCCTGGTAATCCATCATGCAGGAGGACGAGGGAGAATGGCCATGATTCCCTGAATTACCTCCCCTCCAACACACACACACACACACACACACACACACACACACACACACACACACACACACAGTTCCCCTGAGTCATTAGCAGCCACCACACTCTCTCTAGGGGATGCCAGGTGGCACAGAGTGAGGGGAGGAAAGACAGGGAACACGGGAAGAGAGTCTACAGAAAGAGAGAAACAACACAGGCAATGGGGATAGAAAAATAAAGACAAAAGGTAGGAGGAAGAGCAAACTTAATCCCCATTAACCGTTTCACACCATCACTCCTTTTATTTCAAATTGGTGAGTCAAATGCCACCGAGTTGTTTGTCCCCATTTCTTTCACCATTTGACATAGTATAGCCAGTATGAAGAGAAGGAATCTGTCATGAGCCGGGGGATTTGAGGACCCAAAAGCAGAGATCAGGCGGAAGTTTCGTTGCTTGATGATTTATTAACAAAAAAACCCGAGCAAATGCAAAAAGGGATCCAAAAATGACAAACAAACGACACAAAGGGTAGGCAAACACTAAGTCCAGAATGAATGTCAAACAAAAAAACAGGATATCAAAAAACACAGACTGAAACACACTAACAGAGACAAAACAATTTGACAAGAGACAAAGGGAACAGAGGTTAAATACATGAGGTAATGAGCAAATGAGGGACAGGTGATACAGCAGGTGAAACACATCAGGGCGGGGCAGGACAATTGGACAAGGAGGGAAACAGAAAGCAAAACTAGACAAGACAAGGCAGAAAACAGACAGGAAACAGAAATATACACAGAGAACAGAACACAGTCAAGACAGGGTAAACTGAAACCTTCACAATAAACTGGGAGATAACTAAACAGAAATATACACAACAGAAATATAAAAAACAGGATACATACACACGATGGAACAGAAATATACAGAATAAATCTACAAAAACAGGAAACATACAGAAATAAAAATACAGGCAACAGAAAAGTCCAAAACCACGACAGAATCATTGTGACCCTACATACAAACTACTGTATATGGAAACACAAAAGTCTGCATATAGAGTTAGTTTGATACTTTTTATTCAAATTAATTCGCCTACAAATCAAAACTATGGCAGAAAAGGAGTAAAAAACATTATTCAAATATTATAGGCTATGGGCAGCTCATTCCTATTCCATTCAAAACCAGTCATTTTAAATTGCAGTATATGATAATTTGACAGCCTGTATATAGGTTCACTTAGATGCAGGTGATTAGTCTGTAGCTCAGTTGGGCTTGCTCCAAAGAAAGTGCACGGTCTTGCTAATTCTCACCCACTGACAGTGTTGCCAACTGTTGAAAGTAGCTAATGTTAGCACTAGCTCCAAAATGTGTTGCTAGTTGCTTTTTAAAAAATGTAGTCGCTAAGTGGGTCTGAAAAAAAAAATCGCTAAATCTAGTGAGAACGTCGTCAAGTTGCCAACACTGTGATAGGATGACTATCTTTGCCTCTTTGCTCCTGTTGTGCCTTTTTTGTTGAACAATCAAACTGGACACTGCTCTGTCACCAGCAGTTGTTTTTAGTTGAACACTGTTTCTAGTAGCAACCACTGTGGCAGAGTCAGAGCAGGTACATTTTAACTGACATTGTTACATCTGCCATTTTGTCAGGCAAATATTGACAGGAATCTTAATGCCATTGTTGTAGCATAATCTGTAAATAATATCTGTAAAATTGCATTAGAGCAGTTTGTGATTGTTGATTAGTTTACTGCTAACCAAGCTAGACTTAATACTAGCTATCTGAGGCTAATATGTTGCTTATACAACATGTGAAGTAACCGTTACTTTTGGGCTGTTAATGTATTTTACTCATAGACATAAAATTAATTTAAATTTCTATGATATTAAACTTTTGACTTTTACTCTTGTGGATTCTATATGCATGTTGACTAAATAATTATTGTGCTGTACTTTATATGGGGACTTAGGGGGCTTTAACACCTGAAAGTCTGAACCAAGGTCAGGACCATGGTTCATGTTTTTGCATTTGATCCGGAAAGTTTTGGTTTCACACTGCAGTTGTGCAAGCGCACTAAAGAACTATACGTGACAAAACTACGTCCTGTCGTCATCACATACGTGAGCCGTGTCTCAAGACAGTTGTAATTGATTGGTTTGTAGACGGGCTTTGACGTGAGTTTTTCCAACTGACTGCTGCGCTACCTGTGCTGCCGCAGCTCTTTTTGTTTTGTTGCGTTGTTAAGAAGAAAGACACGGGAACTTTACTTGGGTCTGCAGCATTTATTCAGAGACAAACTGAAACCTACACTCAGTCGCTTTGTCTGACCAGCTTCCGCTGGTTTGTGGGTGGCTAACAACCTATAATCAAGTCTGATTAATGTAATGGCAACTATGTATTGAAAACCAACATGAGGAAACTTTGAAGCCAATTGAAAAGTTTTACAGGAGAAAGTTTTTTCGTTCTGCCACACTGTTCATTCAGAGCTCCATTGTTATTTAGAAGACAACACAATTGTAGAGTTGTTAAGCACTGTCATTACTATTGAAATGGAATGGAAAGGTTAAAGTCGAGATTTCTTTCATTTGAGGGTATTTTCACATGGTTAGTGCTTTTGTACTTCTTCATAATTCAATTTGAGGTTTCCAAAAATATTAAGACAAGGGACATTAAATACATTTCTCAAATATTATACAAACATCTGCACAGTGACGTCTTAACTATTAAAACCAATGAACACTGCCAGATATTTTATCAGCAGAGAAATCTTTATAGAGGTTTAAATGTTATTCTGAATTAGTATTGAGGACATGTAAATGACTGACTCTTCCATTTTAAGGGGCTGATCCCACCGAGAAGTGTCGCTATAGATGCAGCCACTTCAAACACAAAACACGGTGGTAGACCTGTGGAGCAGGGGTGTGTGCTCAACCAGGCGATCAAAAGCGATTAACGCAAAATTAGCGGTTCACAGGCTAAAGGCTGATTTAAAGTAGTACGTACTCGGAGCCTATGCCGTAGCCTGCGTAAGTGGCCTACGCCATTGTGGGGATTTATACTTGTGGGCTGGTGTGTTAGCGTTGTTAGAGAAAAGCAGAGCCGGTAACGTAGGGTGTGTGTGTGCATGGGGACAGTGTGAAGCGAGTGAAAGAGTGAAGGGGATTAGCTCCAGAGCGAGTACAAAATGGGCGGTGGAGACGGAAAAACAAAGTGATCCCCTGTGCTTACTGACCATGTAGCAAGAAAAGTTAACCCTCTCCTCGATTACATGTTGTTCACAGGTAAGGAGCACCTGGAAATAAATAGCAGGAAATGCAACGGTAACAACCACGGCCAAGCAGACCAATGAAAGCAGTCTGTGTCGCCGCAACGTGAAGTTACATTTCTGGGGAGGTGCACGTCAGGCTACTGCGTAGGGTTCGTATTTATGCGTACCTACAGCGTAGAGTCAACACAGAACCATAAATGAGACATGATATGAGAGTTAGCGATTAGCATAAGCAATATGTAGGTTAATTAAAGTGTTAACGGTTGTCATTTACGGTCAGCTAGAGTTAGTAAAGCCTGATAAAATGTGCGTTTAAAATTGCTAGAAAAACGTAATGCACAGCGCAAGAACGAAGCACATGGCAGATGTGCTGTACTACAGAAAAAAAATGGTTTTGCTGGTGACGTGTTTCTAGCGACGATAGGCCCATAACTACTTTATTACCATTTAATACCATACCCCTGAGGAAAAAAAGGATGCAGACTTACTGAAGAGACAGAATGATGTCTTTCACAGAGCGAAGGCCATGCTCTTCTCTCCCAACAGAGAACAGTCACTTGTTTCAATTTTCAAAAGGAAGCTTTTGGTAGGCCACAGCTCCGAGTACAACAGGCTTCTCCCACTGAGACCTCGAGCAAAACAATATCATCTAAATTTTTCAAATCAATATTTATTATTTTCAAAGATGTATTAGCCGCTATCGACATTTTGTCTTACAGATTTAATATGGTGCTTCATCCCTGCTCATATCCTCCTGGGTTCCCTCATCAAAATGTCGAATGCCTTTTCTCATTTCACAGATATTCTTTGACTGCTAGGCTGCTGACAGAAAGGCAAAGATAAACAAGTTGAAGGTCAGTCAGCTCAGAGGTATGGTTCTATATTGTCCGGTATAACACCTGCAATCATACTACATCCTATGGCCCATCATGAGGATGCTACATTATTGATGACTTAAACATCCGTCATCAACAACGGAAACAGCAGTATCTTTGACTTCAACATATGACTTTAAACGTTTTTAGCAAACAGCAGGTCACTCTACATAGAAGATTTGAAACCTTTAAGGAACTTGCAAGTTGTCAATTTACACTGTACATCCCCTATGACTTTCTTTTCAAATCTTTATCTTCAAGATTTCCTTATCAAAAAGTAAAAGTTCAAAGTGCCAAAGTGCCAGAGTAATAATGTTCAAATAAGTGTGTAATAGCCATAATCTTTCATATGTAACACAAATACCATTTGTACTCGTGCCACATACAGTATCTAAGCCGTATGTTCAAGCCAGTATTGGCTGGGAAGTGGTCAAATACTATTTTTCTACTAGGGGATCACTGCCCAGTCCAAGAGGGAAAATAAGCAATACTTTGAAAACTGTACACCCGGTGATATTAGACATATTTTAAACTTATAACTGTGTTAGATTTTCAATTACTCTAAACAAAAAAAGATGGGGCTTCAACGTACTACAACACAAAACTGACAACAAAATGTGACCTGTGCTTTGCTGTGACACGTTTCTTCTGTCTCTTTGCTTTTTAGCCCTCATCTTGACGCCTTAAAAACCTGTACATTTCAAAAGAATAATGACGGTTCATTACAACGTTTATGTTCATAGTTTTGGCCAACTCCTTTTAGAAATGATAAGCTCACAAAGTTAATTGCTGAGAAGTGGAAATGCGACAACATTGCCACAATGAAACAAAAAACTGTCAATCAAAACCCCAGGTCAGCCAACATTATTTGGAGGAGAAAGCAAACAGTAAAATCATTATCTAAACTGTCCATTGTAAACATCCATCATAGTTAACAGACAGTTAACATTCCTGGGTCAACTACTACTGGGCTTGCTGTAGTCTTCCTGTGCAATTACTGTAGGAATTATAGGAAACATTTCTGGCTCACTTTCAGCTTTAACTTCAAAATAAAACAGAGCAAACTTCAGGCACTGGTGCACGAAGATGCTTGCGGAGTTTGATAAAATGCTTGCGTTAGTTTTGTGGCTTATCTTCATCTGGGTTCAAATTTGGACTAACAACTTTTCGGATTTACAACCACCTGACCGCTCATGTTTTTTGCAAAGTAAAACTACTGTATGTTGTAGTGTCCCCAGATGTCAGCGATTACCTTAGTAAATGCAATTTCATAATAATTGAGGGCCAATTATGGCCAAAACTATGAAAATAATACTCAAGTTGTAATAAAGGTGTACGATATCTTAGCAAAACACTGTAGATATTTAATGCAATTATTCAAAACGGAGCCTCAAAACAAAAATAAATATGTAACCTCCTCATTTATCTCATCTTGAATGTAATATATTTAGATTGGTTTTAAACTAAATTATTTAAAACATTTGTCAAAATCGTATTCATGTGCAGATTAGCTTCATTTACTTCTGGGTTTTTGCTATATTGGACTGCACTGAGTGTTGGAAGTATAGTGATTAATATCACAATGTCTGGAGTTTATGTCATTATCACATGGTCAAACAAACATTCCGTCATACAGTTCATATGCAGTGCTTGTGTGTATTTATGTAATATAATATTAAATATATTACTCTGTAGATGAGGGAGCTTTTCTTCAAGATCAAAAGACAATAAAGTCATGATAGCTCCACAAATAGCTCCACGTTATTGGTACAAATGCATCCTGGGACAAACTGCACTTGCTCATGATTCTGTTATGTACTCATAAGCCTCATCTGGCATGCTGAAGCACAACACTATCACACAGATGAGATGCTGTGGTTTGCAGAACTTATGTGCTCGAGAACTGGGGCCACACACACACACACACACACAAACAAACATATCCCCTCAAGAAAAGCGACAGTGCTGACTAAGGTTTGAGAAAAAAGGAGAGAAAAAAGTACTCCTCTAAAAACAGAAATAATTGAAAGTTACATGATGTCTCACTTATCCCCATCTTGCTTTGAAATCACACTGCACAGCCATTAGGAGCAAACGACAATAAATGGGAGCATTTTGGGGCAATGTCCTTAACAATTTCCGACGAACACTATTTTTTTCCCATTCCACTTCTGAGCTTTATGGTTCACCACAGACTGTTTTACACAATGATCTTGTCCCCTTGTAATCTCTAATACTGCTGACATTAGTACAATGCATCTTCAGTGCAGCCTCTCTTTTTCTTGCCAGTAGTCAGCTCAAAGGATGAGATGCAGAGGCAGGGCAGAATTAAACAAAGAGAGGAGACTAAAAAATAACGATACTGTCCTTTATAAAAAGTGTTTTGCAGGTTGCAGAATACAAAAATTGTGTGAGTTGTCTCTCCCTTCAGACATTTAAAGCATAACCCTCATTGAAACACTCTGTGTTTTTATCTGTTTAGTTACCTCTCTATCTAAGGCCTCCTACCTGAGATTAACATGTGTGTCATATCCAAACTGTGTCTAGCCATTATTACATCCACACCTCCACATTAATATTGATTTCCTGTACCCACACTGAAATCAGATTGCTGCTCATGTCTCCTCGACAATAACCGTATTATTTAAATTCACTCGGGAAATGGAGTTGTTATAAACAGTACATAAAACAAGGACGTGCCAGATTCATGCATAGACCGTATTCAGAGAGACATCAGCACAGCCTCCTCATTCATTTCAATGAGGCCACTATATTGAAGCAGCAGGGGTGTCAATGCAAGAGACAAAAATGAGGAAGGAATGGGTTTCAATCAGAGTGACATTTCCAGGCAGTTTTAACGAGGGCTTGTCAAGGTGGTCAGATGGTTTCATGCAGCTTTTCTCAGCTGTCTGAATGGCAAGGTCGTAAAGTTTGGCTGTTTGGCTGACAGCACAAGAGTAAAGTGTGAACAGTGAAGGGCCGCTGTCCAAATATCACAACACTGTGTGGCTCTGAGTGGAGGCGGAAAAAAAAAGGAAAAGGAGATTTGAGGGACTAAAAACCCCAACAACATACTATAAAGGTGAGATATTACACACACAGAGACAGTTTAAATGAGGGATAATTCCAAAGCTATTAAATAAAAGTGCCAAGTAGCCCCCAAAACACAGAAGCTATTGGTAAAAATCTGATATATTGAGCCAAAAGAATGTAATAACACGTTCTTGATCCCTATTTATGTATCAAATATAAAATGATGCAGCTAAGACTTGACAGAGAATCCCTAAAGCACATAAAAGCAACATTAACATGCCATTAAGAATAAACAACAATACTTCACGCTCATTAAACATTTCTTTCATCTGTTTTTCTGATCTGTGAGCCAACACTACCACCATCATTGTAGTTTTTTTCATTAATGTCTGAGTAGTGTGTGAGTTAAACATACTTTAAATGCAGGTTATTTGGTGTTTACAGAGCATATCATCATCCTCAGTGTAATCTCTGTTGCCAGGATGAAGCACTAACATGTTGATCCTTCAGATCATGAAGACACAGAAGATGATCTAGATATACATGTATTTCTATCTGAAATGTTGCTTCAGTGTGTATACATTCACTGTACTGAGTGTGTGCATTATACGGCATCCAAACCTGCCTATGAAAAGCTCTTCTATACACTAAATATTGGTTTTGTGTCAGTAACTCCACATTTTATGTTTGTTCATCTTGTACTGTTTACTCTTGGGTCTATACAGAGTGTTGTGCATTTATTTTGTGTGCCAGCTGCAGCTCCTGTTGTCCATTTGGGACAATATAAAGTTGTCTAGAACTTTAACTGGGTATAAAAGTGAGACAAAACTTGATCAAGTAAAATAAATCACATACTGTATTATGTAGTATAATGTGTGAGTAGGGACCATATATATATATATTTTTTCCTTCTTTTGCTGTCTCAACAGCTCGGTGTTAATGGACGCTTGATTGAAATGGAAGCTGACGGACAAAAGGCACGTTAAATTATGCATCACTAAAATGCTGAAATGTCAATTTGCTGTTACACCATGCCTCAAATTACAACTGTGCACTTTATCCACGTAAACACGGAGCTAATGTTTAGCATTTTTATTGCAAGGAGCATCAGCACTTTAAAAAGATGCATGTGAATATGCTTGTGTCTTGTCAAATGTGTGTGACAGGTCTTCTGTGATTTATCAATCATTATTGTGGCTAAATCGACTGAGTTTAAGCTATGTTTTTAGGATTTTAATCTAAAAATAACATTTGGAGAAAGGAACACATGCTAAACACTAACAGCTATTCTTCCTCTGGCCATTGAGGTTGTTTGATTTTGATGTCTTTAAGTTTAACAACTTCATCTCAAAAGAATGGTAAAGAGGGCAAGATAGACAATTTAATTAGTATTTATTCTAAACTTTCTAGTATTATATGGTAAATATCTTCGCCAGTGATTTTTGAATGTTGTAGAAAATGAAAGTCTAAAGAGTTGATTGTGAAATGTTTCGAGTCAGTTTTCTTTTATTGTGGATATAGCTGTATGCATGACACAATAATAAATACTTCATTCATTCAACTAAAGTAAAACTTAGCTCCATCACTGCAGTTATATGATGGCATATGATGAAAACTAACAATATCTGCTAACTATCTACTACTTGTTTTTAAAGGGTAAAACAAGTCATATAACCATTTTAGGAGTTTGGGACTGCAAGGTCACACTGTTTTTTTTTTAATCTCACTACGATCCACAGTAAGTAGTGTTAATGGATATGTGGGCCTAAAGTCATGTATAGACATCCCACATGCTACTTCTAGGAGAGGAGAGGAGGAGTTTGCAGCTAAATCTATAATTCATCACAGCCAAGGCTAGTGCAATCACATCAAGTACTTTGCGTCTGGGGCTTAATTGGGTCTAAAGGTACTGAATGAATGAGAACATTATTTGACTGTTCAGTTCCTACAAAACAGTAACAACGCTGAAACATAAAGTTCAAGAGGGGGCAAGGAGGAGGAAAGAAACAGTTGTTGCTCATCAGATCAATGTGTGCATTAACCATGCATGGGCTAGAGTGGTGGTGAAAGGGAAAGAGTGAGAAACAGAGACTGAAAGAGAGAAAAAAAGAAATTAAGGTTGAGCGCAGGTTTTTAAGAGATTTATGTATAAATATCTCACCCAGGCTGCACCCTTTCAAAGTAGATAAGAAAACAATGAATGTTATAATTAAATAGGTTTTGTTCTGTCTTTCACCTGAATAAGAAACTGCTAATACCGACTAAAGATAAAGAGTACCATGTACCACTCTTTCTATTTAGCAAAGTGCACCATGGCAGCGTCCTTATACTATCCACTGGTTTCTTGGCATAAAAGCTGGTGTTTCTAAACTGATCTGGAACAGAAAACACTTTTCAGAGAGATTCCTATTGTTCCTATTGGCTATTCTACAAATGCAGATGCACGTGCAAGTTTATTCGGTAAAAGTTCTGTTTACTATAGCCAAAGGCGCAGGGGTGCAGCTGCAGCTAATTAAAGCCTCAACTATTAGATAATAATCTGTATGTCATATATACAGTGCATATAGGAATTTTGTTTTGTAAAAAAGTAGTCGAGTTTATTGTACAGGGAGCTGACATTTACTGTGAAAACAGCCAGGAGAACTGGTCTGCTGGGGTTAGCCTTTAGCCTAGCACGAACACTGGCTCGTTTGTTGTGTTTACGTTTCCTCTCATACAGCCTCTGGTGTCTCCCTATTTGGACATCAGCATTAGCCTGCTACGAAGAGCAGAGACCGAAGCTGCAGCTCTGCCTACTGCTGCCATTTGAACAAGGACACACAGGAGGTGGAGTGAACGCTGCAGACCAGCCGGTATATTAGCATTTTGCTAATTCTAGCTCAGGGCTGTGGCTAATTCAAGTTTATATAGTTAACTAGAGCCTTCAATCACAGTCATCTAAAAGGGCTTTACAAAGAAAACAGGACTTGCATAGATTTGCCGCTATATAACAGCATGCCATCGGGATGAAATTAATGATTAGTACTCGTACAGGTCACCGTATGAAGCTGTATGTATGACTGTATGTGTGCCCATGCTCGGACAGAGAGAGGAGAGGCAGAGCTGCAGAAAGAGGCCTCACTCTACTTCAAATTTTAAAAATCTACCTCCCGTAGGTTTAAATATTGTGATTAATGTGTGTGTTTTTTAAGTAATCATTGACAATTTGCCAACAGTTTGGTCAGAAGTTCAGGTATGTTATGCTAGTAGCGGCTAATGAGGCCTCAAGCTGCTATGCTAAAGCGGAGTTGAGGAGCGGGCTACACAGGTTTGGTAGGTTCACTTCTTTCTAATTCGACATCACCAAATTTGTTTTTTATTGTAGTCTTGAGCCTCAACCGACACTGACTTAAGTGACATAACTTGAGACAATTTATCAGACATACATATGCAGTAGTACTCCTGAAGACCTGTAAACAGACTTACAGGAGAGTTCCCCTTTAAAAAACCATGATGGATATTTTAAAGACCAAAACATTTATTGCCTAATCAATAATGAAAATGACTGCTACAGCCCTAACTGATAGACTGTACTGCAAGTCCGACACTGTACTGCAAGTCCGAGACAAATGATACCAGTTGTTGTGCCAATGTTCATGTTTATTTTGCACCACCATACTGTAGCACAGCATGCCAATCGCTCCAGCATGACAGCACTGATTAGATAGCAACAGTCACTTCTAACAGAGTTGGCTTCTAATCTGAAATAAAAACTTTTGGCAGGTCTCAAACTAAAAGGCATATAGAGAAAAATAAATGAAAAGCAATTTATGATTATAGTTAAACTCCTTTACAGGAGCATTTCTGGCATTACTTGAGCCTGGTCTCTTGAAATGTGATCATCAAAAGACAGCATAACATCTAAGGTGGGTGCATCCCAGATGAACTATGTGGTCCTCCTCAATGTGACCTTCACCACAACAAATACAGACAGAAACACACAGAGCTTAATCCATCCTGATCCTATTATGTCCACTCAGTGCCGGACACTGCTGAAGCTGAGGTGTACACATGAATGAGAAAGCTAAACTGTGTAAAGGCTGACTGGATTCTCCTTCCACTACAACACAACCTGAGACTCTCGACAGATGCAGAGGAGTTACAGAACAGACAGAGTGTGTGTATGGGGGGCTTGGAGGGGTGGCAGAAAGAAAAAGGAGGTAGCGGGTCATATCTTGGTGGATTAGTAGAACAAGTGGCCCGCAAAATACCAAGAAAATAGATATTTAGACTACTTTCAAAGCACATCACAATATTAAGAGTTACAGCCTTAGCAGCATAGTTTTCTTTTCAGAATATGCACATCTTGTTTAATGTTTTGTACTTTAACATTAGGCGGAAAGGTTTCAGGAGAGGGCCAAATGCATAATCTTAAAAAAAAAAACAACAAACATTTCCTTCCTTAACTTTCTTAACTTCTCAGATTATTTTATTTTAATAACTGTCAAGGCCCAAAGACGTAAAAGTATCCAATGTCTCAAAAAGTTTAGACATAAAGTCGAAAATATAAATAAAAATGTATGAAGCAGAACTTCATTTATTTAATTTCTCTCCCATGAATCATTGCAAGACTTAGTGCAGATTTATCTTGTGTCCTTTTGGAGGGGCCAGAACTATAGGTTAGAAACCACTAGATTAAGATACTGTGTAAAAGTAGTTAAAAATTGAAGCATCAGTATTAACAATCTAATAATGTCATAATTTTACAGCAGAAGCACTACTTTTACTTTTGATAACTTAAGTATATTTTTTTTATAAAACTTCTGTATTTTTACTTAAAATATAGTATTTTTACATTGTTGTACTGGTACTTTTTTTTTTAAAGTAAAAGATCTGTGTACTTTACTTCTTCCACCACTGCAGATATCAGTGAAGAAATATTAGGTATATGTGAATCTTGCCTTATAGACTCCCCCTATAGCTGCAGAGTATTAGATGTTATAAATCAATAATGATATCCAGCTTGGGATCAGCCTTAAGCTCACATAAAAATCATAACAGCAGATTGCTTTTCTTTCTTCATTACTTCTGTCTCTCACCTTCTTCCTTCCCCCTCCCGGTTTGTTCTGTCCCTCTTTCTGGGCTTTTCTCCAGTTTACATGATGAGATGGTGGCCAACAAGACAAACATTGGCCCCAGTCCTCGGCAGGCCGAGAGGACATGGAGCAGCGGGGCAGAACAGCAAGGTTGCTATATAACTTTCTGCATGATCCCTCTGCAACGCCTACTCACCGTACCTCACTAGCAACACCACTTTGCAGAGTGAGATGATAGCTGCTTAAAAATGTCCGGTTGAGGCAAAACAAGGGCAGCAGGATGGTGCAGCAAGCAGAAAGGCCGGCCTTCAACCTGAAGCAATACAGTTTGTGCTGCTCTTTAGCTGAGATTGTGATGTGACTCTGACCTGTGCCCTTTCCTGGCACACACACAACAAACAAAACTAAATTAATAGGCAACTACTTTGCCAATTGAATTATTTAAGCCATGCTTTAAGTAAACATGCCAAACAATTGCTGGTTTCAGCTTCTCAAATGTGAGGATAATAAGCTTTTCTTTGTCTTGAGTGATGGCTAATTTATATCTTTTGTTATTTTGGGTTATGGACAGCTGCTCGGACAAAACAAACATTTGAAGACCATACATCTGGGAAATTGCTGCATGCATTTTAATCGACCAAAAATGGATTGATAATCGATAGAAATTAGAGGTAAAATAGTTTAAGGGGGGTTAATGTAATGTAAACCTGAGGTTCACTATGTTTAACTTTTTCTTTTTTTTTTGTAGTAATATAGTTTAAACTCAAGGTTCACTTACTAACCTTTTCCAAGGGGCTTTCAACCATATCCCACTACCTTCTTCAGTGGGCTTCAGTGACCAAGGTATGAAGCTTCTGTCATGTAATAACAAGGGTTGTATATTTGTCCATTCAATGACTATAAACCTTTCTAAACAGAGACAGAGGAGACAGGGAATGAAATAGCAGATTCGATCCACTGAAGAATATATGGTTTAAGGCCCAGGAAAATGTGGCGAGGCAGGGGATAATAGGACCCAAACGCAGAGAGAGGCAGACAGACAGGAGATGGTAGAACTTCAGGGTTTAATATAACAAAAAAACGGCAGTACTGAGAATGGAAAACTCACAACGTCCAGCAGGGAGAAAACAGAAAAACAACGGCAACAGGATACAAAAAGATACACAAACTGATGGCACGGGGATCCAAAAACAATCTGACAAACGACAAGGGGAACACGGGGGTTAAATACATGAGGTAATGAACAAATGAGGGACAGGTGATACAACAGGTGAAACACATCAGGGCGGGGCAGGACTATCAACAAAGGCGGGAGAACAGAAAGTAAAACTAGACAAGACACGACAGAAAACAGGAATATCAAAATAAAACAGGAAACAGAACATAAACCGGGAAATACACAACCCAGGATAAATTTACAAGACAGGGAACAGAAAAAATACAGAATAAATATACAAACACAGTGAACATACAGAAATAGATAATACAGGCAACAGAAATGTCCAAACCATAACAGAAAAAGAAGTAAGGGAACCTTGGGTTACCAGAAATATGTGTTTTGAATGTGGAGAATGATTCTTCCTGCTCAATGTTTTGTTTAGTAAGAATTGAATCTCAAAACACCAAAGTGACAATCATCACTTTCTATACATAATCATTACATTCTAACGAGCTCTCTTCACCAGCTCCTGTTAGTAACTCCTGTACAGTATATTGAGCAGCTGGATATTGTCTGTAAGCTGGCCAGGCCACCGGCCAGTTTAAAAACATGATTGGGGGATGATGGGAAGAGCTGGGGTCAGTGGGGGATTTGTCTCACATCTTTGGTTGTGCATTTTTTTTTTTTTTTTTTAAATCTCCAAGGGGCCTTTCTTTCCACAAAATGACTGTTTTGACTCTAAGTACATGACAGTCATTATCTGTTAGCAAGAATGAGACTTGAGGGGAGAAATTGTCAGCGCTCACTCCCCCCCCCCAACCCCATCCCTTCCAGTGTCTCTGCGTTAAAAGGTTCCAGACTTCCACTTATTTAACACTCGAGTGAGCACGATAGAAAAGTGCTCTCCACCATCCTGTTGGAAATGTGGCGCCAGGTGTAAAGGTTTAATCGCCCATCAGGACTTCTTGTCATCAAAATCCCACCTCTGACGCTTTGATTCGACTCCTCTCAATCTGCGAGCTGGTCCATCCTGTTTGTAGTCATCCTGCGTTACTGTCTGTTTTTGGGACTTCCTTTTGGCTTGTCTGGCAGTTTGAGTATCCGTGTGTCCTGCCTTGGGCTGCACAATTAATCTGATTATCAAAGTATCGGAATCGCAATATGGAATAGTGCAATATCCAAATCACAGGGGCACAATATTTGTTAAAGACGAAATACCAAAATGTCAAACCATTCTGAATGTAGTATTGTGGTGCTGCAGAGACGTCCCGGCCTACAAATTGTATCTTACAGAATAAAGAAAAAATCTTTGTTTTGTACAGATCCTCGCAAAAATCACACTCTAATCATTTTACTTTCTATTATTTTAATAATTTTCACTGAAAATGAGAATAATGATACAAAAATCATTCCCTCCAATATCGTGAATCATATCGCAATCGCAATGTCAGTCAAAGCAATCGCAATTAGATATTTTCCTAATACCATGCTAGATCGTGCAAAGATAACTGGATATTTTCTACCACATGGCCCTTCTAAGAAATAAAACTGAAGTATGATCAGCTGTCAACATGATTAGCAAAAAAAACTCTACTACAGGTGGCACATTTTCGGATAAGTTATAAATCTTACTAACTATTCAGATTAATCAGCAGGAAGCATTTGTCCAGAGCTTAATTCTAATATAAATCCTGGGTATAAAGGAGCAGCAGCAGTGCTCTGGTTTGGAGCTAATTGCAATATGACACAATGATAATATTGATGAGCAGCTGCTGAATGAAAAATGTATAACCTCAAGATGTCCTTCCTTACCAATTAGTATAACATTTAAATTTCAAGCAAAAACCAAAATTTTCTTTTTTCCCCTTAAGCAGTTGCTTATGAGTTAGAGCTTTTTAGAAACAGTCTATAAGACTTTTAAAGAGGGCCACTCTCAGGAGGCATTGTTACATGTAGTGCAAGTAAAGCAGAGCCTCCAGCTGTAGTATTTATATATTTGGGTCAGTTCAAAATCATTCAAAACAGGAGGCAGAAATTAACTCCACCACACAATGCAAGAGTATATATTTGGTTTTATAAATCTCAACAAGTTCAAATGCATTTAAAAATACACACAAGTCATTTCCACTTCAAACAAACCCCTCTGTGAACCTCTAAATCACAGAGTGGAGTACACTTTGAGCCAGGCAGTGGATCAGTATTTGTTTGAAGTGCAGGTGAAAGAGTTGAAGATGCAAAAGCAGCTCTGCTGACGTTACTGTTGACTGTAAAATCAGATTACCTCGTGGTGTGACATTTGTGGGTAGAAAAAATACAACACAAGATACGCAGTCTGGGGCAGCTTGCCTAATGACTAAACTGTCCTTCAGCGGGAGGACTGAGGATTTAACCTCCTGTGCCAACAGTGTGCACTGCAAACCTGTCCAAGATCAAGAAGAGAATTGTCTTACATGGCTCCTCCAAACTACCATGTTTTATATCAGTATTTTAACATGAGATGTGAAAGTGGCTTGCAAAACCAGTAACAGATTTAAAAAAATATGTTTGCATGTTATGATTTATGTTTAATGTGTTAATTTGTTTTTTTTTACCATATTTTATTGATTGGTATTTTTCTCTATATTATTCTCTGTACTTTAATTTTTCGTTTTAATGTTGTTTTCTCCATGTAAAACACTTCGATATTTTGTGTAGAAAAAAAGGAAAATCCAAGGCGCTCTTCAGGGTTCACCCTGAAGAAGGCTGTCTGTGCCGCTACGCGTGGGTTGCTTCTCCCTATGTCTTTTAAATTTTCTATTATGAAATAGCCGGTAAAATAAAGGCTTTTTAAATAATTTTGAAGAAGAGTGCCTTGGATTTTCCTTTTTTTCTACACTTAATTGAATTCCCGACCCCAAAGAGCACCTTCAAACATTTGACTGAACTTCCTGAGCACCCTGGACTTTTTTATCTTTACTTTGACAGTTTGTTTTGAAAGGTGCTAAATAAATAAAGTTTATTATTAGTATCATTATTTTCAGAAACTTTGTAGAAACCTCCGTAGATCAGATTGATCAGAGACGAGTGCGAAACAATGAAATGCAACACCAGACATAAATCAGATTAAAACTACATGGCATGAGACCTCTGAGCGAGCCAAACTGCCTCGAGATGAAACTGAAGATGAGCTGAGAGTATACTAATACAGTCTTGTAGCAGAAATGGAAATTTCATTGAGAGATAAGTCAAGCCCATTCTTAGAGAAATGAAACAAAAGGGAAGGTGAGGTTAAAAAATGCTACGAATGTTGTGTGTGAATGAGTGTGTGTGTGTGTGTAAGTGTAAAAACGAGGGAGTAAGACACTGGAACAGTGCCATATCAAGAGCAGAGCACAGCAGGGGAGGCGGAACCAAAGGTCTGTTTCACAGGGGGAGTGATTAAGGCGTTGAGCAAGGCCCACAGGGTAGAAAAAGGTCAGAAAAGAGAGCTCCTTACCCATAATGTGGAAGAAGTCGTCGTCTCATCCAAGGCAGTGTGAAAGACTCACACACAATCTCACAACATCGCTTAGAAAATCAAGCTCCTTGTGCTTTGGCTGAACTGAGTGCAGTGAAAGTAATTAAGTTGCTGATTTTCACTGCAGATGGGTTTTTTGTCAGGAAAACAGTCAATGAAGACTAGTTAGTGATGAGACAAGAGGGAGGGCAGCCTTTAGGGGATTAAGCATCTGCAAAGTGACTTGCAGTGTAAAAGTACTAATACTACACTGTAAAAATATGTATAAAAATCCTCACATTTTAGAAACTGGAAACGTGAGTTGTGTCAATCAACTAAGTGTTTAATCGGCTAATCAATTCAGCTGCACTTAGGTAGTATATATTGTTGGGTAGTTTATAAACTACACGTGTTTTGTGTGCAAAAATCTTAATTTGTAAAGTAACTGTTAACTAAAGCTGTCTACTAAGTTCAAGTTTTCCTTCTGAAATGCAGTGGAGTAGAAGTAGAAAGTGGCGTGAAAAGAAAAGACTCAAATTTGCACGAGCACTTGAGTAAATGTACAATACTTAGTTACATCCCATCACTGGTGACTTGTTCTCAATTTCTACATGCAGTAATAGACTTTTTTTCACCATAATAATGAATTGAAATAGCTCATGGTGGCAACGCTTAGAACTTAACATGAGCTGATGAGCTGTTCCTGCAGCCGTTTACCTGACCTGCAATACAGTTTGTCATAAAAACAGATGTTTGGAGGTGATCATTTCAAATTCTCTGTGTACTAAGGAGGAGATCCTGGTAGTGCTGAAACGATTAGTCAATTGCCAGAAAATTAATAACGACTTTTTAAATAAATGATTAATTGGTAAAGTAAGTAAAAAGGCCCAAGTTAGCTGGTTCCATCTTTTCAAACATGAGGATTTGCTGATTTCTGGTAGTGGGCTCATCGATTAACTCAGAGACACAGGTGTATTAATGTTGCATTCATGTCAAACCAGAGTTATCGTAATTATGAGGTTCCCACTTGTGAATATCGTTCAACTTCCAAGTTGTAATTACACTTGTTTGCCTACTTGTCTTTTGATGAGAACTGTTAAGGCTCGGACGTAAGATTGTTTTCTTCTTGGACCAATCACAAAGAACAAAACTTGAATAAGTATATCTTCGACCTACACCATTGGGCTGATGAAAGTGCTGGTGTTACTTTACAGTATGTCTGCAGTATATCTCGCCTGATCTACCTGGTTGATGATGTAGATGCCGTAGTCAATCTTCTGCCGTCTAAGGATAGGGTGGAGGTAGTGGAGCCAGTACTTAAGGTGGTTTTCTCTGTGACGGAAAGGGATGATGATGGCCACCTACATGTAAATAACAGGGAGAGTTTGGGTTGGTAATTAGTTTGTACTATAAAACATTTCCACATTTGTATCAGTTGGATAACCATTCAAATGCACAATTAAATCAATGCTGGTAAAGAAAACAAGTATAATAACTATCTGAACCTTTTCTGTTGACATGGACAAAGTGCGACAGTCTTTCTCGGTCACATCTCCAAAGAGTGTTTGAATAATTATGACAGTTCCTTTCTACGGTGAAATGTTCTGCACCAGAAAATCATTTCCGTAGAAAAATCCCTTTGGTTAATATTACAGTGTACACGAAGTTGCTTCTCATTCATTATGAATATAGCAGCTCAAGAAAGAAGCTCTCAATGGCATTGCAGATTTGAGACAAATTTTTGGGCCATCCTCCGTTTCTGTTCTTTAAAGTGATCATATTATGCTTTTTGGCTTTTCCCTTTTCCTTTATTGTGGTATGTATCTTTTTGTGCATGTTATAGGTTTACAAAGTGAAAAAGCCCAAAGTCCACCTCAAAGGAACTTACCATCTTCCAGAGAAAACACTGTTCACAAACTTCTCCAAACAGCTCTATTGTAGTCCAGCCTTTACTTCTGTGACGAACGTGCATCACTTTGTAACGCACCTTATAATGCTCGCCTAGCTGCTAGCGTGGCACTCCCTCATGCTCTGCAACTGACAAGCTAGCAGTACTTACTGCACATGTGCAACTCCCAACAAAGATAGTACAGAAGTGAGATGTCTCAGTCTGTAGCTAAAACAGAGAGCTCAACACAGGGTGAAAAGAGCAGCTGCAGCAATGTGCATTACAACAAAAATATAGTGTTTTCTGAAAATTAAACCACATAAAACTATTCTGGTACAACCTTGAAATACCATTATGAACCTGAAAATGAGCATAATATGAGCACTTTAAGTGAACCTTTCTCAGCTGTCCAAACAGTCCAAGGTTGAACTGTAATTTTCTCCGTAAATTTATGGTAATTTTGCACTCAGATGAAGACTGACAGCAAAGGGACCTTGGTTTCTGTATAGTTAGGCAGTGTGATGGGTGATTGGTGTTATCTTCACTGCTAAAGGAAGCACCCTGACCTCAGTGAAGTATTACGTAAAGCATAAAGGGCAGTGGTGGCCTAGGGCTTAAGGAATTGAGCTTGGGACTGGGAGGTCGCGGATTCAATCCCCAGGCGGGATAAAATCTGGGTGGGAAAGTGAAAGAAAGTGCTTGTCCCTTCCTCATTACCACCACTGAGGTGCCCTTGAGCAAGGCCCTTAACCCCAGCCGCTCCAGTGGAGCTGCTCAGTGGCCAGCAGATCAGACTGTGGTTGTACTGGGCAGCTTCCAGGTATGAATGTGTAACTGTGTGAATGTGACAATTTGTCGTTGCAAATGAGAAATTGTTCTCAAACGACTTACCTGGATAAATAAAGGTTAAAAAATAAATTTAAAGAATTAGTAAATAGACTAATACAAATGGTACCACACTTACTGTGAAAAAGACCACTCTTCTGTACAGACCTCTGGTTTGCCTTTTTAAAGTTAATCCAATACTGAGAGAAAAATATGGAAGTCGCATTTCTTCCAAGAAAACGGAAAAATAGATGAAAACACAAATGAAAAAGTGACTTAGTAGATCAAACTTATGAGATAGTAAGTCAACAATTGCACCGTACATACTATCTACTATTACATACTATAATTATAATTTTGACTTATCAAGTGTATTTAAATTTTTATTATGAACGACTTCTTGTCTTCCCGGTTTTGATTTCTGATACTGGCAAAAATGTGCTTCCATGATAAAATGTGTGAATATACAGACAGAGAGACACAAATACAGACCTTCCATCTAGGCCGACAGTCAGGAGGCGTGTAGCGGCCTCCGACCGTCACGTTGGGGTTTTCTTTCTGCACTCGTTCCATCGTCATCTGGGAGCTGAACTCGATCAACAACCGCCCCACTGAAGAAACAGGGAAAGAGGGAAGAGTTACTAAGATGAAGAGGATAACAGAGAAGAAAGAGGATGAGGTGGAAAGAAAAAACAGATAAGAAAGAAAGCAAGAGAGGGAGAGAAGGCTGTACTGTAGGGAGTGAGGGACAGAGGAGAGAGGTTTTAGCTTCAAAGCAATACTGTACGTGTATCAAAGCAATGTGTGCAGAAATAATGGTTTCAAGGGATTTGCTCTGCATAATGCAGCATTTAATAAGATGCACAGGCTTTGGAAAACATATACTCCTACCAAATAAACAAAGACTTTGAAGTTAGTCAGTGTAAACACAACATGAAAGTTAATTACGCTCAGTGATGAAGCCACACCATATGTTATATCACTACAAATCTATCCATCATTCCTTGAGTACTGACAGATCAAATGCAGTCAACGCGTGTGTATTTGTGTGCATGAGATTGCGGGTTCAGAAAAATTTAAAAAGAAGGGTTGGCTTTAAATCTCTGGACCCGCACAATAAATACAGCCCCTCGTTCAGGGAGCCAGGATCATTAAAATATACGAGCAAGCTTTGCTGTTCGGGCTCCAACCACAGTCCTGCAACCATAACCCTCATTTTAACAAACCAGACTTTGAGCACTCCTTCTGGGGCAAAATGCAAAAAGCCACTCATTAGTGCATGTTTTTATTCAATGTCAGTGTCAGAAAGAAAACTCATTAGTTAATTTACGAGGACAAAAACATATTACATGGCGTTTGTCACTCAAAATCTATAAATATAAACACTGGATCAAGGATGTACCTTTTACATACTATACATTGCGTGTAATCAATAATTTTAGGTGGATATGTTAGACATACTGTTTTACCCTGCTTCTAAGCAAACACTGATACTACAATTACCAAATATATATTGAAAGGATAAGGTTATGTTCTGTACTTTTCTTAGTCTCAACAAATCCCATTAAAAAGACTAAAACCAGCGAAAAATATTGTCTGGGAATCCAAAGCCTAATAGATCTTCTTCTTCTGTGCCATAGACCTCCACTGTTCTCCAAGAACACATTAATGAGCCAAACTGTTGTACCGGGTGACACGTTGTGTAGTTTATTTTAAATCAATCTTAATTAATCCAATATTTAGAGATGGACTAACGCATTGTTTTTTCAGAATCAGAATGGGTTTTATTGCCAAGTATGTTTTTTAACACATACAAAGAATTAGTTTTGGTGTTGTTGGTGCACGTCACACATTCTCTAGATGGAATATTAAACAATATAAGTATAGGTATAAACAATATAAGTATAAGTATATGTACACAGTATGTATTACATAAAAAATGAAGATATAAATAAAAAAATAAAGAGCATTACAGCAGAGAGAGAACAGTGGCATGAAGAGCCAGGGGTGGAGTGTCAGGGGGGTTCCGGGCCTTGTTAATAAGGCTAGTGGTGGAGGGGGAAAAGCTGTTCATGTGACGTGAGGTTTTGGTCCTGATGGACCTCTGCCTCCTGCCAGAGGGGAGTGGCTCAAAGAGTTTGTGTCCGGGGTGGGAGGGATCGGCCACAATCTTTCCAGCTCGCTTCAGAGTCCTGGTGACATACAGGTCTTGGAGCGGCGGCAGATTGCAGCCAATCACCTTCTCTGCTGACCGAATGACACGCTGCAGTCTGCCATTGTCCTTGGCAGTGCTAGCAGTGTACCAGATGGTGATGGAGGATGTGAGGATGGACTCAATGACGGCTGTGTAGAAGTGCACCATCATTGTCTTTGGCAGGTTGAATTTCTTCAGCTGCCGCAGGAAGTACATCCTCTGTTGTGCTTTCTTGACGAGGGAGCTGATGTTCAGCTCCCACTTGAGGTCCTGGGAGATGATAGTTCCCAGGAAGCGGAAAGACTCCACAGTGTCAATTGTGGAGCCACAGAGGGTGATCTTCTTGTGTGGCAGGTGGGGCTGGGTTCTTCCTGAAGTCCACAACCATCTCCACTGTCTTTAGAGTGTTGAGCTCTAGATTGTTTTGATTGCACCAGGTCACCAGGTGGTCAGCAAGGTTGTTGGTTTTGATCTTTCCATGAGATTTGTTGACAATAAGAAAACTTTTAAAATAATATAATCTTCTTTAAGACATTAGATCATCACAGCCAGCATATAAATTATTTTATCATTGATCAAAAGTACAGATATATGTCTTCTTGTGTTGCATGATGTGTGTATGAGTACACAGTATGAGAGCACTGTACTGCAGAGAAGAGAGAGAGAAGGCCAATATAGGTACATGACTTAATAATCCACTTAGCATTGACGTATGGATTTTGTGTTGAAGGGTGTCCTCCAATCAACGCTGCACAGGCGACACGCATGATCGATGCCAACAAGGTTACACATTCATAACATACCTCTTTATCATAACCACAAGAGCTGAATGCAAATATCCCCCAACAGCCTATAGTATACAAAAGTCAGTATACAAAAGTCGGTATAAAAACTATATATTTTTGTTCTCGCTTAAAATTGTAGGCAGGCTACTTAGTAGGCCAAACCTCCGGGACCTCTTAACCTGTGGCCCTTGCTGTCATCAGGTCAGCTGCTAGCTGCTAGCATCTTCGTTTTTCCTGCCGCCATGGCATCACTATTTTATGAATGAAACATAGCGGAGAAACGTAAAAGTGCTGATAACTCCTCTGTATCAAAAAAGAAAGTAAGCCTCTATCTCGAGAGTTACCTCAACTTAGTTTTTGGAGGGGGGGCTCAGCTTTTCTTAGACATAAGTAGGGGGGTGGGGGCACAGATCTAACAGACAGCTGTGAATTGTTGTACAGTTTTATGGAATGTGGCCCCTTCTTCAGCAGTACTGTTGATTTTCCAGTTCAGCCTGTTGTCGATGTAAACTCCCAGGTGTCTGTATCATAGACTGTATATAAGAATGGACCAACAGATCCCGTTGCTCTGGACGGAGACCAGTGAAGGCCCAAAGAAGCAGTTTTCCGGTGAGCGTTACAAAATCGTTAGCCTATTTTTATAAAAACGTCTGCTACGGAGCCATAACGTGAGGTACAAGGTAATGGAGCCTTTTATACATTGTCGTGTTTCTTTAGAAATAAACAATGGACAAATAGAGTCTTTAAACGCTTCAGATGTAAAGTTATTTGCTGTCAAAGTGACGTCAAAATGAATGACAGTCAATGGAATGCTAACGTCGGGTGATCGCTTTGTAGCATCAAAATGGCACCATAGGAGATTCGCGGTCCGAGGAGAAGCTTACACCCTTGGTCTGTATTCCTCAACCATGTCCACATCTCCACCCAGAATGCAAAGGGGCTGCGGAACTGTTCCCTTCCTCCTGAAGTCAATCACCATCTCTCTG
The DNA here is from genome assembly GCA_023566125.1 of Zingel zingel. Taxonomy (NCBI): domain Eukaryota; kingdom Metazoa; phylum Chordata; class Actinopteri; order Perciformes; family Percidae; genus Zingel; species Zingel zingel. Next base: position 17,575,662 of record CM042324.1, read on the forward strand.
GTCTTATCCACGTTCAGCAGCAGGTGATTCTTACCAGCCCACTCCACAAAGTTGATAAGATAAAGCTTCCAGACTATTTTATCACTGTTTGTTCAGTCAGTAGCTGCGTAGTATACACTGGGTTTTCTGGAATCACAGTGATGTATTTAGTGTTGGAATAGCAACTCTTGAGGGTTAAAAACTAGGCTTTCAGAGAAATCTCTATCTAATTAATTATGCATCAACATGACTGCACTAAAGTCTAACATGTGGCCCAAGTGTGAATCATCAAACTGATAACAATGCAAGGTTAGAGGCACAAAATCTGTACAGTACAAAAAGGTTTTGCATTGGTTGGAGCATTCAAGTGCTTTGTTTATCTTACATATAATATTTTAAAGTTACCTCCAAATATCAATCATTTTAAAAGGAATAGTTTGACATGTGGGGGAATTCACTTGTTCATTTTCTTGCTAAGAGTGAAGATGAAATGATACCTCTCTCATGTCATGTGTATAGTATGGAGCTAAAGCCAGAGGATATGCTTACAGTAGTACAAAGACTGGAAGCTGGAGGAACCGGCTAGCCTAGCACTGTCCAGAGTTTAACAATATCTTACAGTACCAGCACACATATCATGTTTGTTAATTCCGTATACAAACAGAAATGTAGAAAAGACTATTTGGGGTTTTACGGGAAGTTATGTGCTTTTTATGTGTATTTTCTTTGGTAAAAATCAGCGGGATGCAGTGACTTCCAGGAATTTCAGTCAACCATTGAGGTTAGAGGCAACCAGCGGAGACACTGCACAGAAGGTGGATAGATACACTTTGTCAAGAGAGCTACAGCACATAACTACCAGTAAAACCACAATTTTTTCTGTTTGCTATGGTTTCCCTTTGCTTCCTTTATGCTAAGCTAAGCCTCCTGACTCCAGCTCTGTATTTATTATGCAGAAAAGAAAGTCCTTTCAATGTCCTCATCTTTTGCCAAGACATAAGTGTATTTCCCCAGATATAAATAATAATAATAATAATAATAATAATAACAATAATAATAATAATAATAATAATAAACTATTACTTTAAATCTTGTTTGCTTAATGTTTGTCATTTGCCTTTGTCACCAACACACCTCGTCAATACAGTGGTGTTGGGCAGCCGGCCCAGAAATCTTCTGTCTTGTGGGATAGAAGCAGGATCCAGATTTTGTTGATAGTGAAAAGTTACAACCAAATGACAAAAACTGATGAGCTGCACAGGAAGTGATGCATTTCACTACCTGCTCACTGCTTAATAGGTGGAGCTCAACTCACACGCATGTTATTTTCATTTAAAAAGATGGTGACAGGTAGAGGTCAGAGAGCTCCCAAATAGTCCAGTGACGTGAGTAGAGGAACCTTTTTAAAATAAACACTGACATCATCCTGTTTTACTCAGGCACAGATGACATGAATAATACAAAGTCTGTGTGTGTGTGTGCGTGCGTGCGTGCGTGCGTGCGTGCGTGTGTGTGTGTGTGCGTGCGTGTACTGTAAAGAGAGACAAGGATGAAATGTGCATGTACACGTTCATGTAAGAAAAAAGGGAGAATGGGGTTTGAGCTAATGTTGGTGGAGGAAGAAGTGATAAATGTATAGTAGGTTGATAGCGGTGCAATTACAAACCCAAGTATGTGCGCACACACGCACACACACACACACACACACACACACACACACACACACACACACACACACACACACACACACACACACACACACACACACACACACACACACACACACACACACACACACACACACACAGCTTGATGGCTCTATCTGGGACACCCAGGTAGTACACTTTGCAGCGGTGTCAAACTCAGTTTCAGTAAGGGCCACACTGGGAAATAAGAATCACATCAATGTTGAGTTTATTGACATGCTTTATTTAATCGAAAAGGTCAAATATCTTTGACTGTATTATTGCATGTCTCAGTCTTCTCACTTACAACTTGGCTCCAAAAAAGTAACTTAGCCATCAAAATGACAAAAACAAAAAACTTAACAGAAAAAGCAACAAAAGCGTTGAAAAAACGACAAAAACTAGGTGGGCCAACATTTACTGTGAACATAAATTGATAATTGGGCCGGATTAAAATCTGAGAGTGGCTGGATTTGGACCGCGGGCCTTGAGTTTGACACATGTGACTTAGGGGGATACATCACTGCTTTGTTTGCAAATATACACTATACACAGGCACACACCAAATTTCCCCCCACTGAGCTATTAGGTTAGTAGCACGTGCATGTACCGTCACAATACACTGAGAGCACTGAGGCAGTAAGCACTGTAAACACACACACACACACACACACACACACACACACACACACACACACACACACACAGGTTATCAGGAGTTTTTGTGACATTTGCCTCCATCTGCAGATTCTAGTGCTCTTTGCTTCTTTTTCTTTCTGTCCTCTCCCAGTTTGTCTGATTTGTTCTGCCCTTCTCACCACATAATTCATATATCAAAGCTGAAAGACCACTGACATAACATTTACACCTCTCCCTCCTTTCCTATCACACTCATGCTCACTCTCCACCAGGCCAGTAGTTCTGAATGTGGGATTCATTTTGTAGAGATTTTAACAAGTCCACTCTGTTTCCTGGTAAGAGAGACTTGACCCAAACATAAGTAGGGCCAAGACCAAACTATATTCAGTCTAATCGATTTTGGGTCTTGTCCCGCAGATATTCCGTCTGTGTATCAATCATTGCAGGAGAAAAATGTGTTTTTTGAGGTTAGACTGAGAGTGTGAACTGTGAAATGCACATTAACTGGTGGAGTGTAATGCTGCTGTCACTGCTGGTTGTCGAATAGGGACACTTCTTGTACTACTTAAAGGGGACCTGTATCGATTTTACAGATTAAAGTCTGTTTACACAACTGCACATGTAAGTTGTTATATAGCCTTTTATGGCTCCAGAGGGAGCTGTGTGAAAAGAAAAATCTCTGCTTGAGGCGAGTGGCTGAAGGCTACATTAGCCACTACTAGCATAACACCCACAAATTTCAGACCAAACCCCTGATGGTTAAGTTGCATTATGGGTAATGCAGGCACCAAGTTTTGACAAAAAAATGCATAGAATAAAAAAAAAATATATCTCTGGTTCTGCTGCATCAAATGTAATACTTTTTGCCTGTCAATCGTGATTCCACAATGTAACAGAAGTGCAAAACTAAGTTGGTGGAGAGCATTTTTAAGAGTAACTACTTTTACATTGATTAGCAAATACATTTCATGAGACATCAAGTTCACAGTTTGCCTGCAGAGGGTTTAAAATTCTAGCTAAAGTCTACCCATTATGCTACATGTTTCACTGTATTTAAGGGGGGAAAGGCATCATCTTGTTAAATACTATATTTACTGCTTTGTCTAAAATGTTGCTATGCATAACAAAAAAAAAAACGTTCAGTGATTGCAATCAAATCTTGAATTTCTCACCACTATTACGTCTCCATGCACAGTAACTGAATGCTAAATCAACACCAACAAAACATCTTACTACACATGTGCTTGGGATTAAATCTGAATAAAAAGAAGAAAAGCATTGACTTGTGACTAAACAACTTTCTTTTTTCTTTTTTATCTGTGAACTTAACACCATGTCTTGCAGAGTCCCTACGAAGTCACTGGTCATGCCATCTAAACTACACGACAGGCTGCTTGTTAATCAGCAGTCCTGTTCTGAGACTTTTGTTACTTAAGTGATAACTGAAGTAGTGCCAGGGTCAGATTTCACAGAGTTTATAATTGAGTTTGTTTTTTGGCTTCAGGATGAGGGGAGAAATGAGAGTCGGAGAAAGTGAATGGAAAGAAAAAAAAAACTAGAGAAAAGAAAGTGAAAGGAGAGATTGTTCCTCTTTTCCTGCCTCCCATCGACAGACTCTGTGACAATAGACTTTCACCTCTTTGAATCTCATTAGCCCAGCCACTCTCGCTTTCTCTCTCTTTCAATCATTTACAAGTGCCTCTACCAACTGTGCACAGTAATTGCTATTCTTTCAAAAAAGGGGAGAAAGAGAAGAAAAGAGAAGGAGGTAGAGGAAGAAAATTAGATTTGATGGAAGAAAACGAATGTGAGAGACAAGAAGAAAGGGAAAAAAGTAAGTCTTCAAGTCAAGCAACTATGTACACACACTGCATTTTTTCTTTCCCTTCTTCAATATCTTTTACTTTGTGTATCTCCTCTTTTTGTACTCATGTTGTCATGCTCCTCTTCTCTTGTCAAGAGTCCTCATTGTGGATCTATCCTCTTAAAGTACAAACGGCTGTGTTATGAAACTGTGTTTCTGCATCTGCATGTAAGTGTGTGTGTGTTCATGTGAATTTACTGGATCAGAGGATTAAGGGTATCTAGGAATCTCCTGACACGCAAAAATCCAGTCATCTGTTTGTGTGGGTGTGTATTTATGCATAACACCCAGTGTTTATGTGTGTGTGTGTGTGTGTGTGTGTGTGTGTCTGAAAAAATAGATAAAAGGTTAACGGTGGTGTATTCACAGCAGTGCAACACAATATATCCTTTTTTTATCGTCCTCACGATGTCAACTGCCGTTATCATATTGTGCAGCCGGAATTAACAGCTCACAAGTACAAAAGGTCAACAACAACTCCGTTAGAAAATAGCGTGTACATAAAGACTTGAGGAGGGAAGTCAAACACAACTCCCAAGGTGGATTTCAGTAAGAAACACCTTGTTCAAAAAGCTTAAAATGTTGCTGCATGTGCCACTAATGGCGAGTGCAAACTAAAAATGATCATTTGTAGAAACACAATTCATTCAAAAGTTACAATCTACTCACTTTTGGATTATAAATCTGGTACGGCTCTGATTCCTGCCCATACCAAGCTGACGGAAACAACATAATTTCTCAAAAACAAAGTTGGCCATAAAATGAACCTACAGTGTTATTAAAATATCCAGGAGACTCTATGTTTCTATGTTGAGGAAAAACTGAGGATATCATTGATAAAAAAAAAACATTCAAATGCTAATTTTTGATCATTTAGGCTGATACTGATCATCTAACTTGTTCACAGCTTTCTGTTGCCTTTTAATTACAGTACAGTGGTATGTATAAATAAAATAATGAAATAAAACTAATTTTACAGGTTTTGTATATTACTTTCATCAAAATATTAACATAAAAGCAAAGGCCACAATTCCCCTGGAATTTGATCTGTTCCCTTGTTCAGCCACACTTGCAGACATGAATAGAGTATTTTTTTATTTTCAGGTGTAATGTACGACAGCCAACCTGTGTGTACACAAACCAGCCTTAACGGGGAAATTTCATTAATAAGTGTGAATTTCAAGCTTATGAAACTATTTATGGCATGAAACCATAGAACTATAATAAGAGTTGGGCACCTGGTTAGCTCACCTGGTAAACAGGCGCCCATATATAGAGGTTTACTCCTCGACGCAGCAGCCGCGGGTCTGACTCCGACCTGCGGCCCTTCTACATGTCTTTCCCCTTCTCTCACCCCTTTCAAGTCTAAACGGTCCTATACAAATAAAGGCCTAAAATGCCCCCCCCAAAAAAAAAAAAAAAATTATATATATATATATATATATATATATATATATATATATATATATATATATATATATATATATATAATGAAAACAGCTAATCCCATTCAAATCAACATAGGAGGATGGTCAGAGCGGTGGCCATTTCTACGTGTACCGTTGCCATTGCAAATAACTGACCGTCGTGGTTCCCCATAAACTTCCACATAAACCGGATTGTCTGTTGCCTTGCTGCTAGAGGAATTGAGGATTGCTGGATCATTTTTGCAACAAGAGACAAACACAAGGAAAACGCCCGCTTAGTGTGGACGGTAGGCCAAAACTGAGTTCTCTAAACGAGTGACTGCAACAACAATCGCCATTTTCTTTTAAACTAGTCAAATGACCGCGGCAAACAGTTCAATGTCCGTTATACTCTCATTCTATTTCTATGCATGAAACATTCCACATAAAAGTATTGGTTCTGGAAAAAGTGCTGAAGAGTACTTCTATCAGCATTTACTGAAGTACTACTTCATGTTCTATTGAATACCAGTGTTGTGGGTTATCACCCAAACAAGCAAGGCAAAAAGCACTTAATGGCTCATATCCATGTGCACAGTATGTTCACCGATGTGTTTTTGATCTGAGACGGAAGAGGTTGGAAGTAGGGGGGCATGAAACAGATGGAGAATGCATGTACTGTAACAACAACATCCTATCCTGGCACGGGAAACAGGGTGTGTGAAAGGGCGACAAAGACGGCGTCAGAAAGAATAAAGGAAGGAAAGAAAGAGCATGAAAGAAGGGAGGGTAGTATTTTAGAGACAGAAGGACAGCAGAGGGAGAATAAACAGACAAAAACTGAAATGGAGAAGAAACAGCTGAAGAACTAGAGGAAAATAACAACGGAAACACAAAGCAACGGGGGGAGGAGGCTGTCAACACCCCTACCCTACTCTGCAGTACTGTTAGTGTAACTGTCAGGTTATTAATTTGTTTTTCTACACAGCCTGTCATCCCTTAAAATATCCAGAGAAATTCACATCCATGTTACACATAAGGCAGTAATAGAGGTATCGCAATATTAAAATGTGACGATATGTCTCGTCGAGGTGACAAATTCTCTCGCTAAATCAGTACACAAGTGCAGATCAGCCACCATCATGACGGAGTCTGGCTTCTACCTCGAAATTAGCATAGAAGTACCCACCGCCTGTTCTCCAAAGTTGACTCAGAGTTAAGTTTTCCAGAGCAGCAGCGAAGATGCAGTTGGAAAAAACCTGCCTGTAAAACCCAGAATGTTAGAGGGTACTTTTTCCCTCGCTGTGTTTTTTAAAATGAGTCGGAAAGCCAACAGCAAAGCCTAACTTTACTTTAAATGATATTAAACAAAGAGAAATGTTCTCCCCTCGTCTTGTAGCTACGTCCATGTTTACTGCTGCAATGAATGAAATGCAGAAGAGGAGAAAAGAGCATCTGTCTCCACAAAATCATCTGTTGAGAGTTTGATGGTTATTCAACTGCAGGAGACATAGTTAGTGCCCAAAGGTCTCAACTATTGCCAGAAAACGTGAACATGCTCATATTCCTGAAAATGAACATGATCATATCTTAGGTTGAGCAGTGTACCGTGTTTGAAGAACAAAGATAGTCAGTCTCTGTTTGCACTTTGATTATTGAAAGAGTACTACTTTGAGTTATGGTTTGCACAAAAAAAAAATAAGACTAAAAAAAACTTAGTCATTAATTTTTGTTATTTTTTTACTGTTTACATTTACAACTAAAGTAGTTGATTTCATTAATTTATCCTGCAGATATCTGAGGAGCAGTTAACCATAGTCCTCATAAATCGACCCAGAGTTTAAAATTCCAACCCAAAGAAAGCGGAAGGTAACGGACATCCGTCCGAAAAGAGTGACATCTGGGGGAATTTCCGGTGGCTATGGAGCGTCCTGGAAGTGGAGCGCCGTAGATATGGACTATGCCAATTATAACCAGTTGTGATTATATAGTACATATAAAAAATATAATCATCACGGCACTTATGTCACAATACAATATTATTGCAATTTTAAACATATTGCGATATTCTGCGATATATTGCAATTTATTACCTTTTTTCCAACTTCAAATTATATCCCCAAAGGAAACTTTGTATCTTTCACGCTGACGGTCATAGTCGGGATAGATACACTGAGATGCACCAAAGTCAGACATTTTAAACATAGGGGCTTAAGATTGATTAATTAGCAGAAAACTCCGTCAATCACAGTAAAAGAAGAAGCGGAAAAAAGTGTGTTGTTTTTAATCACATGGACTGTTGTTAAATTGCCAATTATGCAAAATTAATCCTTGATTTTCATCATCCTATTAATCTGGAAATAATCTATTCCAAGTAATCTAGGGACAGCAGCCACAATTCTGTTGTTTACTGGCTCTACTGACCATGCCAACATGTGTGTATTTCCCTGGATGCTGTTTTCGGCAAAATTTGGACTGCTCTCCCATTACATGATATCAAATCTGCATGACTGGCAGTGGATATGACACAAGCATGCCAGCATGTGTCTCTGTGTGTGTAAGCGTGTGTGTGGCGGTACAGCTACAGTTCTCTCTGCCACTGTCCAGCTGGCACACTGATGTGGTAGTTGGCACACACACACACACACGTTTGTTTCACTATCTTTGTGGGACCCGTCATTGACATAATGCATTCCCTAGCCCCTTACCCTAACCTTAACCATCACAACTAAATGCCTAACCTTAACCCTTACCCTCACCCTAACCATAACCTAATTCTAACCCTAATCCCAAAACCAAGTCTTAACCTTCAAACAGCCCTTTAACCTTGTGGGGTCCAGCATTTTGGGCCCCACAAGGCTGTGCAGACCCCACAAGTATACTATATTCCCCGGTTTTTGGACCCCACAAATATAGTAAAACAATCACACACACACACACACACACACACACACACACACACACACACACACACACACACACACACAACCATTATTCTCGGAAGAATAAGTATCTTGAATCAGCTGTAGCAAATAGCATGAAGACTCCAAGGTCATGATGCCGTCATGGCACAGTGTGGCTCAGTGTGGCAGACATGAAATGGTGCTGGGAGCTGGGCTCAGGCTGCAAGAGGATTACAATATAGACTCAACTTTTCATGATGCCAGGAAATAACACAGCAAAATAATTATTATTGGTCTAGAACTGAGTTATAGTCACATTTCAGAAGTTAAAAAGTAGCATATTTGACGTGTGTCAGACAGACACGAAAATACCAAACTGTCCATTACAAAGTCATTAAACATTACGCTAAAATGAGACAATATCAGATATGTTAGCTGTTAACCTTGTCCGGCATAAAGCCTTTTGCTAAAAACAAGCTTAAATGAAATGTCAATAACGTGATGGCTAAAATCTTCCGACTGAACACAAATACAATTGAGTTATAATCACAACACACAGCCAAACTACGCATACAAGTCAGTGCGCACAATGCTAGATTGCCAACAGCTACATCTAACATTTGTACAGTGGCTGTTTGTCTGTTAATACATCTCCAGCTCATATTTAATACAGTTTTGGAGAATTTGTCAACACATATTTCAAAATAGTCTCAGGAGACAAGAGCTGTTTTTGGACTACGGGCATATAGAATACAGTTATGACTACTAGATCAATGTGGATGACTGGACTGGATGAGCTGTATATTGCACAAATACAAATTTACCAGTGAGTCTATCATCTTTGCCTGACCTAAACATTTTTTAGCTGTGATTCAGAGAAGGAACAACTAAACACTCTTTAAAGGGAGCAGTTCATGTCGAGCACATAATTCTCTCTGAAATGATTCTGACATTTTGGAAGGCTGTACTTTGACACTTATTGCATGCATGTGTGTATTTGCATGTGTCTGTCTACACACAGATGCACATAAACCCATCTGAGAGCATCAGTGTCAGTGTATCAGTTCCCCTCTGTTCACGTCTGTCCGGATCTTCCTCTGCTTTAATCTCCTTTCCTTTTCTCTCCCTGGTTTTTCTTTCTTCTGTCTGTCACAATTAAAGGCTATCCAAATATGTCCGTCTCTGTGTGTGGACGCAAATGCTAAACACACATGGACATCAGACGCACACCCTGGTAGACCTGACTTCTTGAAAGAGACGAAATTAATTTGAATCAGCCATGCCAAGGTGGAAAGAAGATGGACAAATAGAGGGACTAGTGTTATCTAAAGATTTGTCTATCATGGCTGAATATTTAACTGATTTCAACAACGTGGTAAGAGTATGAGTAAAGTCACCTCTCACAAGATTTCAGAACGAGACTTCTCCGTGAGCGAGACATGGTAAGACACAATAACTAAATTTGCTACTGAGAAACCTGATTCTGGGAAGAGCTTTTGGTTAGAGGATCTAGAGCTAGCAGGTAGAGGGATGCAATAATCAGAGTGGTATGGTCTCTCATTTTGAATCTTGTTAGAAGCCTTGCAAGGGCTTTCTGATCTAGCTGGAGATGGGATAGAGAAGGACGAGTGATGAAACATAATGACTTACAGTAATCAAGGAGGATGGATATAAAGGCATGGATGGCTTTCTAAACACACACAAAGAGACAGAGATTTTGAATAAAGATGAGTTGTGTGAGAAATGAAAGAGATAAACTCTGGAAAAACAGAATCCTCATTAAAATGTAGCAAAATCATCAAATTGAGGAAATTCCTGTATTAAATCATCACTGAAACAAAAAATGTAAACAGCTTAACTTGACCTCTGAAAGTGCGTACACAGTGGCTCATTGTTTAATGATTTTGCACTCTATTGTAATTATATTGGGTGTAAAATGTATTAATGACTAGGAGGGTCAAGTGCAGGGTATATGTTTTAATTTGAGAGCCTTGCAGCTACAAGATATGAATAGAAAAGCTACATTATTTTTCAACTCTGCACAATATCCCTTCTTTTGTTGTTACTTAGCTCAATTAGGGAAACATGTTTCTATTGGCTGCAGCGCTTGAATGTGGGTGTGGCCATACCCAGTCAAACCCACCAATAGAAACTCTTATCTAAGCCATTTTTGACAGACTTAGACTCAAAACTTTTTGACTTGCAAGCAAAACTTTTTAACTCACAAGCAAAACCTTTTGTGATGCAACAAAGACAACCTACTGTTCTATTTCGTATAGGCTTCGCCCTCTAAGGCTACGCTATTGGGTTTATCCCTTCGCGCATGCGCAGTCGTGAAGATTTCTTTCCCGCCCTTGCGTCCAGCACGGGCTTTCAACTACATCCGCAGAAACTGTATATAAACAGAGCGGACCTGTTGTTCATCTCCCACTTTTTCTTCAAGCTAGCAGTGTGAAGACAAGCTCGACATCCAGCGGTGTTTGCCTTTGCCCCACCTGCCGGACCGGCTACAACCTGCCGCCGGACCTCCACCCCCGCTGCAAGACCTGCCTTGGCGCCGCTCACGCCGGCCTGGCTCTCACACCCCACATCCATTCTGCTTCCGAAGGCCACTTTTTTCAGCCACCAGAAGCCCACGCCTCCTTCGCCCCAGGATCAGGTATGTGCTCAGGTCACTGACCGGTCACACCAGCCCAGGGTCTCGCGGCGCAGAACAATATAGCTTTACTAGCCTCCGCCGTCTCCGCCATAGCCACCACTCCGGGAGCTCTTCCTCCGGAGCTAGCCACGGAGATTGGCAAAGCTATGACCGCCATCCTCACCCTGACCACGGCGTCCACGGTGGCGTTGTCCAGAGTCATGGCGTGGCAGACTGTGGCCCAGCAAAACATCTGGCTCCACATGACACAGCTACCCACTGACATCAGACCCAAGCTTCTGTACGGCCCCATAGCTGCTGATGGACTATTTGGGCCCTGCCTACAGACAGCCACGTCCCACCTTCACCAAGCGGAACGATGTCGAAGGTTCGGCTCTTGGAAGGCGGCTCCTCCACAGCAGCGCTGTCTCCATGACAACCACAACAAACACCTGGTTTTGTCTAATATTAATCCTTATTCATTATATGGCGCACTATAACCTCGAAAGTCGGAATTCTACGTGTGAAATTTAAATCTTCCCTCAATGGAGCTAAAAAACAAATTACAAGTATACTACTTTGCTCTGCCCCACAATACGACGGATCACATTTTATTTTCGCAAAAATGACAGCCGCAAAATAAGTAACAAGAGCATTGACTGCATAAAAAGAAAATATGAATACAATAATAAGTAATGTGTACTCTTCATAATGTGGACGAAACAAAGAGGCTAATGATTTTAAATGAGTTTATTCCCAACTACTGACAACAGAAAATATTATTAAGCGTAGCTGCAGGTAAGACACGGAAAGATAAACCGGCTGAAAGTGAAAGAGTGGCTGAAAACACTCTGAGGAATGAAGGAAGACAGATACAAAGCAAAGCAGAGAGAGGGATGCTTTCAAACTCTCCAGGTGGTGGTGTTTGCCCAGCTAGCAGCCCTGACAGGCTGGTATATACTTACACACACCTGAGGTCTCTTGCACTCTCCTCTCTTCATTTATAATCCTGACTTAAAAAACACTGAAAAACATGTTCTTATTCTGAATCTCTTATTTATTTACCTCAGCTGCAGCATACCTGCATATGTTAATGATTTATGCTTCGAGCTGTAGTTTAAATCAGCACTCAGCAGCCGCTGTTAAAAATTGTTTGCGTTCAACCTGACAGCACATTTGGAGTCTTGTTTTATTGTCGTTTCTGCATTTATATTCAAATGTTACTGCAAACTCTTTTGTTGTGTTGTTCAAAAATAATGGAAAAAATAAAATGAAACTGTTTCTCTACACACACACACACACACACACACACACACACACACACACACACACACAAACACACACATCAAAATTGATTCAGAGATACATGATACACAGCTCAATATTTTATATATATATATATATATATATATATATATATATATATATATATATATATATATATATATATATATATATATATATATATATATATATAGAAGTACCAACATAAAAGACCAACACACACACATTGCGGCTCGCTCGCGCGCGCATGTGTGTGTGTTTGTGTATGTGTGTCTGTTTCGTGTGTGTATGTCTGCAGCTGATGATGATATCTGTAGGAATGACAACAGACAGCAAGGGGTGATTCCCTTCAGTTTTGACAAAATACACACCTTAGCAAATTCAATTACAGACACACAGACACACAGACACACAGACACACAGACACACAGACACACACACACACACACACACACACACACACACACACACACACACAGACAGACAGACAGACAGACCGACACACACACACACACACACCTGGAATTTGCTAGTATCCTGCTGGCAGAACAGTAACATGTATTAACAAAAATATATAAAGATAATGCAACACCGTGGCCGGGTTGGATCAGTGGGTAGAGCAGGCCCACATATACTTCGAGGTTTATGCCTCGGCGCAGAGGTCCAGGGTTCGATTCTGACCTGTGAGGATTTACTGCATGTCTTCCCCCTCTCGCTCCCCTTTCTCACCTAGCTGTCCTATCAAATAAAAGGCAGAAAAGCCCAAAAACATTTCTTTAAAAAAAGATAATACAACACCTGTATAACATAATTGTGCTCATGTTCAGTTCAGCATGTACAGGAGAAAAAGTGCTGAAATGTAGTATAATCTGCACTTAAATAGGCTCAAAAACAATTTTTGTTGGAATTCTTCAAGTTTCTATTCCACTTTTTTTTATTTGAAACATCACAGTTGGATGTAAATTTGGAGTACTTGGATGTAAATCCACCTACAGACTAGAAGAAAGCCTCTCAAAGCCACATTCACCAAATGAAACCTGCCTCCCAACACCCACACACACACAGACAACGCATGGACTTGGGCTGTCGCTGAAATGGGAGCTGATGTAACTGCAGCTTTGCTTTTCTGCTGGGTTGAAACCCCTGGCAACCCAACTCCATCTGTCTCCAAAGACACAGTGACAGGTCAGATTTCAACACAGAGCTCTGAAAGACCAGAAGTAATCGAGGGAAGAGGAGAGCGCTGCAGGGACGTGGAGGAGGCCAACTGAGGAGAAATGGAAAGGTGAGAATAATGAACTGAGGGAAAGAGATCAAGTGAGGCAGTGAGAGAAAGTAAGGCATGCGGAGACAGGGAGAGAGAAAAATGAATGGACAAGAAAGAGAGGGAAAAACACAGAGAAAGAGGGAGAATCCATGGAGGAGGAGAGAGGAAGGACAGCAGGCTTCTTTTGTTTCCTCGCCATCAGCAGCTGTCCTCTCCTCTCTGTTCAACATGCTCTTTCATCTCCAGCCCATGCAGAGATGAAGAGAGAGAGCGGACAATGCTACTGATCATCAGCAAAGTAAACTGATCTTTCTGCTGTATTCTCTCTCTCTCTCTCTCTCTCTCTCTCTCTCTCTCTCGTGTGGAAACCTGAGTGATTTGTGCTGCAGCTACCAAGATGGTGTAATGCCAATCATCCAATGGATATACTTGTTGTACCTGTCATTGCACCGTGGGTCGGAGAGAAACGTATTTTCAATTGCTCTGTATGTCTGGCACATATTGTAGAAGTGACAATAAAGTTGACTTGACTAGTGTGACAAATTAATATTTTGCATCTACAAGGAATCACGTTGTCTTGACTCAACAAGACGTTTGTGGCTACAGGGAGGTGAAAAAGGCACATAGTACGTGAATGGAAAAAAGAAAATCTTTCATTCAAATAACATAAATGTCTATTTAGGAAGCAGCAATGATGATGATGCAGAAGAGTGACTCTCGCTCTTTTAATGCAATGCAATGTTTTAATCATGTCGTTCCCTCTTGAGAAATTGTAAAAGCACTACACCTACTGATCCACCCTGTTTCCTGCAAAATCTCTTTATATTCTAGTAATTTGCTTTGCCAAATACATACAGGAGGGAATTTAATTGCTGCCTGGATTACGTTCAATGGGAGCATCTGTTCCAGTCAGTTTCTAGTTCTTGCACAAAAGTCATGAAGAGGAAGTTGGGTGGACTTTTGGGTCTAGCATCGCTTATGTTTTATAGGTTTATGCAGAGGTGGAAATAGTACTGAATACTGTAATACTGTATACTGTACAGCTACTTTAAAGAAATTGCACAAAGTAAAAGCTCTTGTGCACAAATTCACTTAAATAAAAAGTAGGTCAGTTAAAATGTACTCTGAGTAAACTTTTAAAAATTACATTTTCAAAAGGGGGGGGGTAATGTTTTCAAATATTTAACTAAGACAATGACTATTCTTCAACTTTAACCAAGGGATTTTGGGAGCAGCAACAATCAATTTTTTGGCAACTTGGAAGCTGGAAAACAAGCTGTAAACACAACACTGATATATTATCATATACACTCACTCACCTAAAGGATTATTAGGAACACCTGTTCAATTTCTCCTGAACTCCAAATTGAATGTCAGAATGGGAAATAAAGGTGATCTAAGCAACTTTGAGCGTGGCATGGTTGTTAGTGCCAGACGGGCTGGTCTGAGTATTTCACAATCTGCTCAGTTACTGGGATTTTCACGCACAACAATTTCTAGGGTTTACAAAGAATGGTCTGAAAAAGGAGAAACATCCAGTATGCTGCAGTCATGTGGGCTAAAATGCCTTGTTGATGCTAGAAGTCAGAGGAGAATGGGCAGAGTGATTCAAGCTGATAGAAGATCAACTTTGACTCAAATAACCACTCGTCACAACCGAGGTATGCAGTAAAGCATTTGTGAAACCACAACACGCATTCAGATGGTAGAGTCAGAATTTGGCGTAAACAGAATGAGAACATTGATCCGTCATGCCTTGTTACCACTGGGCAGGCAGGTGGTGGTGCTGGTTGTGTAATGGTGTGGGGGATCCCTTTCGCCTTCAGAACTGTCTTAATTCTTTGTGTCATTGATTCAACACGGTGCTGGAAGCATGCTTTAGAAATGTTGGCCCATATTGATAGGATAGGGTCAAACACGGTATTAGTATGGTGTTCCTAATAATCCTTTAGGTGAGTGTATAACACAGTTATAACTTACTCCCCTTATCTATACATACAGTAGACTAACAGAATACCAGGATGTTACGGCCACAAAGAGAACATAAATCTGTGGGGTCTTAATTTGCTTTTCTGTACTGCATCCCTACTTTGTGATTCAGCATGATACATCTTGCCTCACATGGATGTCAGTGATATATTAAACAATGACCAAACTGTATCAAGCAAGAAATCACTGTGAATACATTTGGAAGCCACGTCTGAAATATTTATCATCATTGTGCTGCGGCTACGAAGACAGAGCAGGGAGACGGGGTGAAGGGAAGAGGAGACAGAAAGTAAGAATATGGAGAGGACAGGAGAGGAGAGGAGAGGAGAGGAGAGGAGAGGAGAGGAGAGGCAAGGCTACAGTTGCTCCTCTCATCGGCAACAAAGCCTGCAGGTCTCCGACCTCTCTTGTTTGCATTCAGATTCACAGTGTGAGGATTTGTTTATCTGGGACTTTACTCCTCTTGTTTCTTCTTTTTCCCTTCTCATGATTTTGATGAATTATTAATATTGTTTCTTGTACTATCTAATACTTTTCTCCGTGAATGCATTACAGCATTTCCAGGCAATATAATGTGGTATTTGCTGTTGAAAAGACAGACTTAACAGTCCACGTGCAAAATTTCATGCAATACTTTTTTGAATAAACTACAAGTCATTAATCTATAGACAACCAGCAGCACTTCATACATTACAGAATTTGAAAAATTCAAAACAAAAGCAAATAGAATTAGCAAGGGATTAAACGTTTTTGTATTGCAACATATTGTGTGCCGTCTTAGAGGTCAGGTCAGCTGGGGATTGAAAGAAAGAAAGAAATTGTTGTATTAATATATCAGCCAGCTGCATGAAAGTAATATAGGAAAAAAAAGCGTATTTGAATGTGATGTATTGCTAGACATTTGCTGACACAGGTGTTATGGGGCTGATATTCAAATGCCAGCCTATAACATGCCGCTGCTGGAATACATTATGCTGTCTGAGTCCTGCAAAAAACCTATCACCACAGCCTCCTGCTATCTTTTTACAGTATTTCTAGTTTGTCATAATCCATTTTCGACAGTGTGTCTTCATCTTGAATGAGGGTCACTGTCTGCTCTTAAAGCACAGTAACAGTAATGAAAAAACACAATTGAGGAGGAGGTTGTTGAAGGACAAGTCAATGGGTGAAACGCATAAAAACATTTCGGCAGCTATAGAAAAGCAGAACCCAACCAAGAGATTGTCATCACTTCATAAACAATCAGCAATGAAACATCTGCATATGGGGAGGAAATGTAACCACCGATGCAAAAACAAACTACAAAAACCAGAGCTGGAGGTTTGAGGAAAACAGATGCCACACACGTGCAGGGGTTGGTAAAGGGGCATCACTCTTTGTCTGCTAAGCCATGCAAACAGGGAACACATACTGTTTATTACAGCGCAAGCACCACATTAGCATAAGCTACGTGGTGGATGGATGGATGGATGGATGGATATCAATCCAGGGATTAAAAATCTTCAATAAAGGAACAATTAATGATAATTTGACATATGAACTGATCCTTGAAACCCTTTATACAAAACAGTACAGCGACCGCAGGGTGCATGTCTGAGTTGTGAGCAGTTTGAAGAAAGATTTCATTCTTGCTTCACAGAGTGTTTTCAATAAAGGTTATGACTCACTTGAAAAAAACTCTTGTTCTCATTTTGGGACCATTGCTCTCTCTGCATTGCTAAGTGAAACAACTTTTCTCTGGGAGCTGTATAGTGCATGTTGGGTAATGTGGAACAATAAAAACTAAAGTATACACTTTTGTGTTGCAAGAAAGTGTGACTGTGAAAAAAGAACAATTATTTTTTCATAAAACAGCTTCCAGGACGCAGTAAACAATACAGACTTATACTGGATCAAAAACTATTTAAGATTTTGAAGTCCAGTTAATAGATCCATGGGTTTAAAGGTTTATGGTGCTAAAACAATGCAAAACGTATGGCTATGTGGTAGGATACTGCAACAATAACTTGGAAAGTTATCACATTAACAACATTTGTCTCCTCTTTCTGGACGATTGTGCGATAGCAGTAGTAGAAAATGCTGTTAATATTAGAAAGTAATTCCCTTAAAACCAAGCACTATCAACTTGTGACCAATCATCACAGGTTATAGCCTTAGCATGAACATGAACATAAGTGTGTTAATTAATAGACAGGGGAAAAAGAAAAAGAAAAAACAGAGAAAAGTCAGAAAGAAATATAATAATTTAGTGTAAAACAAATGTCCTTTTTCTTTCAATCCATCTATTATTATCATGTATCGTAGTTATGATGCATAATTACAACTAATCAACTTTCAGCAATCACAGTAGTCCTACAAATTAAATTATTGCTTTCACAAGCCATCATGGCTTCTTGACTTAACAGTTTAACAACTTTTTTTCTGAGTAGCTAAATTACATTTCAGAACTGCATCCAACTGGCGACTTTTCTGCCAAAGATGCTGGCAGAAATGACAGTTTTATCACAGCGAAACTGTGGCTGTGGGATTTCATGGCCCGACTGCAAGGATCACATCCAACGGCACAGTCTCTGGTGTTCATATGTGTTATGCTGCTTCAGTCCAAAAAAAAAAAAAAACACAGACACTCAAGTACTTAATTGCTCTGCTGCATTCATTTTCCTCTCCTTCAGTAGATCAGTGATGGAGATGTTCTCTGGAGGTCAAGTTTTATTACAATATCAAAACCAATCCACAGAAAAAAAGATATTTTTCTAGCTTTCTGTTGCATCAACTGTGAGAAATAAAAAATATGGGCTTAATTTAAATAAACACTGTCCATGAGTAAAAGCTCAGCTTGTGCCTTGTAGTTTTCTCATTGGATTGGGTAGAATTCCTGCAGTTTCAAGAATAAATACAGTTGAACTCATTGGTTACATTTTTTGCTTTCCATGCACGAGTGAACACACCATGCTCCCTCTCAGCAGTGTACATGCTCCGTCGTGTTTTCCAACTAGATAGATCCCTATGAGAAGATAATGATTTTGCATACAACCGTGATCACTACTTAACATGACAGATACTCATCTGTGTATAACAGCGGGGTGGCAGAGAGGAAAATGCATAGCGAGTGTGGTTGTGTTGCAGGGTAATATAATTGATGGATTCAGTATTTCATCTTATTTAAACTTTAATTATTGAGAGAGTGTTGGCTAAATAAATCCCTTCTCTTGACAGGACTGAAAAGGCACATAGCTTCAACTCTTACTGTACCATCGTGTCTTTCATGAATTTATGTATAATTCTGTGTGACATTGGAAAAAGTCATATTACTTTATAACTTTTACAGACTGGTTCATTTCAGATGCCTGTTGAGCACAACACAAATTAGAAGAATCAGATGATACATGAATTACACCGAGTCACAATAGAGTGAAGAAATACTCAAGTATACCTCAATATCCAGTGGTGGAATGAAACTCCACCACTGGATACTACTCAAGTACCGTTTAACTACCGATTTGAGGTACTACTTGTACTTCACTTTTGTCTTCGTAGAGGGTCACAGTGTGCTACACTCCTGTATTCAATAACTTCAGGGATATAATAACAACACATTTCTCGCTGGACACACACATGCACACAAACATACACAACACACACGCGCACACACACACAGTATATGTACAGTATATGAATACAAATAAGTGAGAAAATTCAACTACCTATTACTGTGACAGTAAACTACATAATTAGAGCCCTAAATGTCCCTTAGTGATGCTGCAGTCCAAAAATTACACTTTAAT
Organism: Zingel zingel; assembly: GCA_023566125.1. Taxonomy (NCBI): domain Eukaryota; kingdom Metazoa; phylum Chordata; class Actinopteri; order Perciformes; family Percidae; genus Zingel; species Zingel zingel. The sequence goes on from CM042324.1 coordinate 17,595,101, forward strand.
GAAAAATAGCTGCCTTTGAGACCAACTGAATTTTGTCTTATTGTCTTTTCTGATGCCAAACTGACACAGTGCAAACTCCTTTTGAATTCAGAAAATATTGAGATGGCAATTAACTGTTACATGTATCTGTTATTTTAATTGCCTGACATTTTTATCAACACAAACGAACCTTCATCTCATCTCAGCTAGGACAACATCAGAGGCAACCATTGAGATGCACTGTTGCCCTTTTCTACTATCTGTCACTTAACAGTTTTTTCAGGCACCACATACTGTATGTAGATCAACATAAATATTTCTCTCTTACATAGCTTAAAAAATGCTTCCAAATGTATGGCATTAAGTAAACAAGCGTGTTTACGGAGTACATTTTAGGCTTATTGTATAATCAGTAATTCGTTTTTTCTTTTCTTTTCTGTGAAGGATTTTATTTATTATTCCTTTATGTAACAGGTAACCGTCTCATTGGGATTACACATCTCTTTTTTCAAAAGATAAACGGCAACAAGACAGCATAAAAACAGCATTACGACGACAAATAAAATACAGACAACATAAAGGGGCCAAGATAACTGTCACACAGGACACAAAAAAGCAGAGATAGTATAAATTTAGTATATTGAGGACACAGGTGAGACAGAAATCCTAAAGCCACAATCCAGTTTCTTTCTTCCTTTGTGCTTTCCGTTCTTCAGTCCTTTGTACCCTCCTTAACTAATAGCATCCCTTACTCATTTTTCTTTCCCACGCTAATTTATTCTTTCCCCCATTGAACTATTTCAAGGCTGCTAATGCCTGGGAGCTACAGGCCAACCCTAATGAATAATTAGTGAAGTATCTTTGTAAAGTTGAAAAAGTCCAAAATGGATTCCAGTTTTTTGGGTTTTTTTGGACATAAAAATGAATGAATAAATAAATAAATAAATATATATATCTCAGAGTCTTGGCTGCCCTGCTTTATACAGAACAAATAAAAGCAGAGTAAAGCAAAGAACACCTCTTTTTGAAATGTAAGCCAACGTTGCAAACGCTCTTTTAGCTAGAACAACCAGAGTTTTATTTCCATGTTCTATGGGCAACTACAACTTAAAGCTGCTCATGTGGGTTTGTTTTGTTAACAAACTAAAGTTATGTTGCTCCATGGCATTACTCCTGGTTATAAACTCCACAGGGTACCTTTAAAAAATATAAAGAATAATCACATTCAATATATATTTCTCTGCTTCAGTATAGGGCTGCAACAAGAATTTATTTTCATTTTTGACTGTTCTTTTTAATAATAGAATAATTTAGTCTATGAAATATAAGAAACTAGTGAAAACATTTCTGAGAGCAGATGGTGACCTCTTCAGTATACTTTTGTTTTGTCCGACTAACAGTCCAAGGCCTTATGATGTTTAATTTACATGCAATACATGCAATGTCATACATGCAAACAAAAACAAAATCTTCTAATTTTAGAAGCTAATACCAGAGTATTTTTGGCATTTATGTTATAAAAATGACTGAAATGATTAATGGATTGTTAAAGTTGTTGCAGATTTTCTTTCGACTAATTGATTTATCGACTTCAGTATTTAAGTAGTTGTGGTAGTATGTACTTAAGTTAAGTCGACACAAATAAAGTGCTGGAGCTGAAAATTTTCTTTCAATATTTTGATACTAAAGGTGACATATGATTGAAGAAGAAATTCAAAAGCAGTAAAAACTTAATTAATTACAAATTAAAGCTGCGTACCGTACATATTGGACTATAGGAGAACACAAGGCATCTTTAAACACCGGAACATACAGACAACAACAGATCCGATAACATGCCGCCTCTGACAGAAGAGTCGTGGCACAGAAACAACAGTACTGAACACACAGATGGCTGAGTCCCAGTCCAAATGCTGCGGGGCTGATCCAGTATCTCTGCCTAATTAGGGCAAGAGGAAAGAAGGATCATTTCCAAACCAGACGGTTTTGGCCCGGGTGTGGACAAGTCCCAAACCCACAAGGCTGTGCCCTCAGTCTCTTTACATCCTCAACTAAATATAATTAATTCAATAAATCATAACTTAATTGCTCTTGTTAATCTCCTAGTTTTAAGAGCATCTTTTCATGTGTAAATAAACCGCAACTTCTTCGGCCCACATGGACAGCTTTTCTGTCTCCGGTTTGATGTAAAGTCAAAGAAAATACAGAAAGGCCAATGATCTTAAAGGGCAAGCTTGGAATCTTCTATATTTTTTTTATTGTCAACTAAAAATCATAAAAATAACAAGATGTTATTCAGTCTCTCGTTATTCTTTCTGACTTCTTTTCTGAGTTTTTGGCAAACGTTACTTAAACAGCAGTAAATCGTGCATTTTTTGGGGACTATTTTCAGCCATGGATTAAGACATGGACTGCACTTATAAAGCACTATTCTAATCACACATTCACACAGAAAAAACACTTGGTGTTACTTGGTGTTCAGTGTGTTGCTCAAGGACACTTCAACACATGGACAGGCGTAGGTGGGAAACAAACCGCCCCGGCTAGTCTTCTCCTAGCTAGTATTCATGGCAGCAGGATGTATGTGGGAAAATAAACTAAAGTGCCCATGTTCATTGTAATGGAGGAACAAGACACTAAATGCAACAATGTGGCTCATTATTGTGTTATTATATTCTGGACAACAATGGCACATAAGAATACGCTACATCGTATCAGGCTTTGGCTACACAGCCAATACATAGTAGCCAATAGTTGGATCAATTCATTGATGGCTTTAGCCTTTATGGGATTTGTTGATAATAAGTATAGAATATGACAATACTCACCCTTTAAGATTAATTACAGTACTAACAGCAAAATACTAAAAAGAAAGTCGTAAAATGCTGTTACAGGTTTTGAGCTGTGATTAAGACACTTTTTGATACAGCCTTCCTCTTTTAGTCAGCCGTTACTGATTGCTGCAACTACTGATTGTTCAGGGAGGTTTCCAGGGATGTTTTTCCCCTGTGGCATGGACCCAATACATGTAAAGTGTATGCATGCTTTGCTTTTGTGCAGCATATGTGCGCATGAGTGCTAGTGTAAGCGAGAGAGAAAGAGAGAAGGATAAAGGTATCCCGCAGTTCAAAGCTGTGACCTAAATACAGGTACCATGGTAATGTAGCGCACTGGATCTTCTCTCAATAGCCTGAAAAACAGCTATTGATATACACCAATTCTGGAACCATTTCCTTTGGACACAAGGCTCTTCAGTCTTTAGTGTGCTTTACAGTGGCAAACAATGTCTTTCATTTCACATATTTAGATATGAGAATAGGAAAAAATGTCATGTAAAAGCTCCATTTAGGTATAATGGACGCCAAACAGGACGTGTACTCAAATGATTAGACAATTTAAAAACACTATAGCTAAAAAAAACAGAAATTATAACATGTTTGGCAGGTCTTATACCAACTGAAATACGTGTGAAACTAAATCTGCCATCCCTTTAATAGACAGAAATATAAAGCACAATGTGAGATGTAGGACGAGGTGACAAATCACCACTTAAGCTTCTGCTGCCTGCCCACACTGCAGAACAATGCAGACCTGGCCATATGTGAAAACCATTCAACACTGACAACTGTGGGGAAAATATGGTGCCTTTTAAATTGTTGCCAAGCGTAAGAAATATAAATTAGGAGCATCTCAAACAGTCAGTGAGTTCATCCCTGCAGTGTTGACGCTGTCAGTCGGGCTTTCTCTTAATTACAAGTCAGTAATGGAAAGATAGGGGTACCTCAGTTATTTTAACCCTAGTCTATATCGACGGCGTTCCACTTCCGGGATTGTTTAGGTGCCGCCGGAAATTGCGCCGGATGTCCCTCTTTTTTGGCCGGATATCCGTCACCTTTCGCTTCCTTTGTGTTGCCATTTCAAACTGGTTAACTGCTCCTCAGATCTCTGCAGGGTAAATCCAGACAGCTAGCTAGGCTATCTGTCCAATCTGAGTTTTCTGTTGCACGACTAAAACAACTTTTCAACGTACAGTGGTTACACTAAAAGAAGTTCTTTCCCGAGGCTATTTTGGAGAGGCATCGTCATTGTGTCCAGGGCTTAGCGCCTGCCAAGAAGATTGTGATTGGTTTAAAGAAATGCCAATAAACTAGAGCACGTTTTTCTCCCATCCCTTAATCATAGCCGTGTCAGATTAGAAAACGGTTTTAATTTTCCAACACTGATTTATTTAGGAGGAGTTTTAACAACGGTTTTAGATAGACACAGACTTGTCGGATCTGCTTGTTTGTCATCAATTAAAAAAAAAAACATTCAGAAAAAGTTGCTCTCTCTCACTATTGGATTTTTAATTTTGAATGCATAAAAAACATAGGCATGCGACCCTTGGTTTACCACAGAAAGATCCCCCTTGAATTCTCACGTAAATACATTTTTACGTAACACAAAACCATCTAAAAACCATTACTGTGCACATTCTTTATTAAAGAAAAACTACCCCCAAAACGTGTGTATAATTAAGTGATGAACAGCAATACAGTGAATAGAATAAACTACAATGGCTAATTTTAGATTCTGATTAATAAAATTTCCCTCATGGGATGAATTCAAGAAACTCACAAATGGCAGTTGCAATGACAACCGATAACACCAACACACTTCTAAATATCACATAAAAAAACTTACAAAGACAACTAACCGTAATGAATTACTTAAAAAGAAGCCAATATTTTAAGAATATTATAAAGGCTCTCCAGATAAGGGGCTTTGCCTCATTGTAGACCTCCCTAGAAGAAGAAAAAACATGACAGACTTTGCACGCTGGAGGTAGAAGAATAAGTAGTACTTGTAAACTAAAGGCAGTGCAGAGACACACTACTACAAGGCACAGAACATAATATGTGTGTGTCTTTGTAAATCCCCTCTCTACTTTGATTTGGATGAAAGTAATGGGAAGTGGACTGTTTACCCAAAATATTGTTTTGCAGCATTTTGGCTGTCACACACTCCTGGACCTTGTGTTGAGTGCTGCAGGAAACAGTGGGAAAAAAAAAAAACCAAGACAATGTCTGAAAAAGTACAGTTTTTACATTTTCTGTCAATTATTCATTTGCTTTGAGAATTCCATGCAACTTAGTAAGATTTAAGGTTGCCCCCTCTCAGTCTATAAGTCCACTTATCAGTCATTTTGGTCTTAGTCGACGAAAGTTTCATGCTGAATGACTTATTTCCAAGAAACTTGTGCATATCTCTGGTAAACACAATATTTAAAGTGGTGCTTTTGCATGATTCTTTGTGGAGAAACTCAGTTTTACAGATCTGTCGATTAAATCAACTAAACAATTAGTCTACAAAATCATATACACTAAGAATTTCTTAGCCCTAGTCAAATTTGCTTTGCTTTTCTGAGACTTCTTCCTCAGATAATACAACATACAATAATTAAACACAATAATTAAACACCAAAGATATCAAACAGGATGAATATAAAAAAGACAAAATGATAATAACGTCCACAAATTTCTCATAAATCACTTTGAAAGCTGTTTCCTCACACTTCAATGCCCTGACCACACTAACACACACTCACCCACACGTCTGCTGAATCTTAAAAGGAACATTAAAAGAGACGGTCCTAACAGGGTGCCAACAAATCCTTTAAAAGTGCTTAGTTTAACAGATGCCCATCGCATCTAGCATTTATACATAAATAAGCTCTTAATCAGTGAGTTGTGCTGTCTGTGGAAAGATGATGTGCAGAACCACCAACATCCCTCCATCCTGATGCTCCAGGTAACAAGGGAGTCATCTTTAATCCATGCAATGATGACTTCTCATTTCCACTGACAGGTGAAGTTCTTTCTAGGCAATAATTATACAAAGTGTCTGATATAATCTTTGCGTGAAATTATCCCTACCAAAACTTAATTAGTGCCTCAGCAGACAAACATGAAAAACATTGAACACATAGGTTAGACAAAAAACCAAGGTCTTGACTTTTATAATGCAAACATTAAAGTATGCCCAAAATCATGACAGTGAGTTTTAAAACTCACTGAAAGGCAGTAGATCAAAGGAACAAATATAACTTCCATAAGATCTGGATAAATAGTCTACACTAACATAATCTATAAAAGTGGAAATTAACTTCTCTCCACAATTGACTTAAAGGAGAACTCTGGGCAATGTTTATGTTAATCTTGATCGCTATACGTATGTGAGTACTGTCGATAGCAAAAAAAAACGAGCCGAATCGGTGCTAGCAACACGGAGCTGCTGCAGCCAATGCCGAGAGCTCCCACTTAGCTCTGCAGTTTTGGGGGCATAAGATAAAGAGTGCCTTTGTGCCTCTTAACAGACACAAAATGCAATTAAAATGTCTGTGCAACATGAACAGGGCCCTTACACGACAACAAGATGCATTTTCAACTCAGACATTGTTTAAAGTCACCTACCCTGTTAGCTGCTAGCTGCCGTCTGGGATGAGTGAGTGTGTACGTATAGCGATCAAGATTAATGTAAAAATTGCCTGGAGTTCTCCTTTAAATGAGTAACATCAAAATTCAAGTTTCATAATGTATCCCTGCCTCTATAAATATTCATGGGAGCTAGAGCTGAAACAATTAAGGCCGTTTAACAGTAGCCGCATCCAAGCTTAGGCGTGCCAATGTGACGTCAAAATGAAGTAGATCTCGCTGGCGTACCAGGATTTGGAGTGCGCGAGCAGAAGGCGCGCACCACTCTATTTTTGTCAGCGGTGCATGAGAAAGCGGAAACAGGAGGCCTGGACGAGGTTGCCGACAACCAGATGCCAGGACTCTCAGAGTGACTGCAAGTCTCTCTTGTAAACTTACTGGGTTAAGATGAGTTCTTTTATGGTGAATGAAAGGCTTGATCTGATGAAGTAGGTCATCGAATCAAATCAAAGCATTGACGTCAATGCTGCTGCCAGTTCTGCCGATGTTTACCTTTTTCTTCTTCTTCTAGTCCGTAGAAATAGCGAAGTTGGTAGCCTTTCCTCATTAGCGACACCTCTGTTCAGCAGAAGACTGCAACTAGTGTCGCGACCACCACGCGCGAGTATAAACAGTTACGGCGATCCCATGACGTCACACTTGGGCGTGCCAGGTTGGGAACGGCCAGTGACCTGAACGTTTTAGTCGCTTAACCAATTCATTAAAATGTTAATGTGCTTTTATGTTGTTTTCTCTGCTTTTTGTTTTTTTCTTTTAATATATAACATTAACCTGCCCAGGGAATATGAAAATAAACGTTTTGGCTAAATCTGACACATTTACACCGTATTGATCTTAATAAAGAACAAAAAAAGGTAACGCCATTAGTCAATCGACAGATAATTTATCTACAACTTTTTTAATTAATTGACATTTTTCAAATAGAAATGCCAAATATTTGTTGGTTCTAGCTTCTCAAATATAAAGCTTTGCTGCATCTATAACAGTAATCTGAATATATTTGAGTTTTAGGATGTTGGTCAGACAAAATAGTGTAAGCAGTTTGAAGACTTCGAAGAAGTTGTTAGGGAAAATCTGACATTTTAGAAACAAAATTGTTAATCAAGAAAATAATTGGTTAGCTCCTGCCCAAAGTTGGTTTTCATGTCACGCTTTAACATTTCTTTCACTGAGATTCTTTCCCAAACGAAGACTTGAACGTGGATCCTCTGGTTTTAAGGATGATATACCTCAAAATAACACACTGGTGTTTCATCAGTCAACAAATATTTGTCCAATTCTAATATTTCCCAAACTTAACAAAGGTCAAATCTCAAGCTTACATTTTTTGCTGTCATCCAAAAGCTTTAGGAAGCTATTTCTGTTGTGCATCGTTTAAGCCTCATCAGTTCGAATCAACGGATATGCCAGGCTGACCAGACCTGCTGCCTTGTACAACCAGCCTGTTCTGCTCCTGATGCTGGATATTAAAAAATGACAACCCCCCGGCTGTCAAGCATGTTATGGGCTAATTTCAGATTAGACAATGTTGCACATGTCAGAGGCAACTGTAAGCATCAGTGGCTGATCATCCACAGGGAACATGAAGGCTTTACAGAAAGAAAAAAAAGAGGCAACACAGCGGGAGGGAAACTACATTTTTCTGGCAGGGGGACAGAAGGCATAAGAGGTTTAGGAGACAGTTGGGATGCAATCTCTCTAGCTAGCTATTTTCTGACAGCTGACAGGGGATTGTAAATTGGTGACACAACGAAAAGGTTGGGGTATACAGCTAAGGTAATTTGTATGCACAGCAACGGTATCTTAAATGTAAAGAGATGAAACATAGGATGGCTCCAAGCTCTGACAGACTACTGATCAAATATTTCAGGACTACAGAAGCATGTGGCACACTGAACTGACTTTACTCTGGATTTTATCTCTGACATCCCTGGTCTGTTATGCAAGCTCTAATTCGCTCTGACACATCCATGCAGAGCATGGTCAGATGATGTCATTATGATGAAATGCACCCAATGCAGATCGTCTTTCCAAATGGGAGCGTGAATGGCAGAGGCAGTTTTAATTCAGTTAGGAGTTCAGATGTGATGAGATGAGAGCATTTGTTGTGGCTATTGCAAAGCTGCTGTATTGATTAGATAATGACAATCTGTTGTTTTTCCTTAAGTGACAGCTCTACAGCAGCACATGCAAAGTCAAACATACCTGATAGAAGTTGTTAATAATTTGTGTCATTTTTTCACTGAGAATATTTGTATTATTTGACCCCCTAGTTATGTATTTTGTAGTCTCGCATTGCCAGACCTTCCTCCACAGCGCTGCAAAGGAGGGTCTGGCTAGTTCACACAGCATTCCGGGATGGGAGAACAACGTGCTCTGGTTTATTGGCATTTCTTTAAACCAATCACAATTGTCTTGGGAGCCCGGGTGCCACTGCAAAATAGCCTCAGAAAGGAACATGTTTTGGTGGAACACGTGTACGTTCAAAAGTTGTTTTAGACGTGCAACAGAAAACTGTTGATTGGACAGATAGTCTAGCTAGCTGTCTGGATTTACCCTGCAGAGATCTGAGGAGCAGTTAACCATAGTCCTCATAAATCGACCAGGAAAGAAAGCAGAAGGTAACGGACATCTGGCCGAAAAGAAGGACAACTGGCGGAATTTCCAGCAGCACCAGAGCAATCCCGGAAGTGGAACATCGTGGATATAGACTATGTATTTTGTAACCCAAGAGGCTTTTCTGTGGACATCTCAAAATGTTTATACTCTTGAAGTAACTATTGTAGTGAAATCAGAAAAGCTTTGTCTTTTACTCCCCTATCCTGCATTCCTAAAAACAAAACAGTATAAAATAAATGAAATGAATAACTTAAAAACAGAAAAAAACAGGACTATGGGTCTATAGACATGATAACGGCTCTGTGAGGTTGTACAGCTAAGTAACATGGTGATGATTAGCAGGTATGAAGTTTACAACGTTCACCATCTTATTTTAGCGTGTTAGCATGCTAGCATTTGCTAATTAGCACTGAACACAAAGTACAGCTGAGGCTGATGGGAATGTAATTATTAGTGAAGATATTTGATAATAAACCAAAGTACTGGACAGATTTTGACCTGATGATGGTGCTATATGAAAAGTTAAGGGATCACCATCCTGAGGTGGACGTGAGTGTCTGTACAAAGTTTCATGGCAATCTGAAAATTGTTGAGATATTTTACCAACTGACACTGCAATCACTAGAGTCTAGCATGACTAAACCTGACAGTATGTCCTGCATGCATTCTTTCTTTTTTAGCTGGGTGGCATCATATGGTGGCAAGGGGGTCTGAATCTTTACCGGATTATTAGAAAAATAAGACAAGTTAGAACGTGGTTGTAAACAGAAAAATGGCAATATCTGGAAGTAAATAAACAAATGAAGAGGAAAACATGTTAAGTTTAATGACCAAGAGACCAAACTTTTAAATAACAACCACCTAAACCGGCAGTCTGAAGCAGCAACATGAACTCGAGGGAACTACCTGGATTGTTCAGTGCATTGATTTTCAACTGTATGTGTGTCAATGTGTAATTGAAGTGAGATTGAGGAGTTGTAATTGGAACTCAGAGTCTGTCTGAAGCTTACGCACAAATACACACAAATACACACACACACACACACACACACACACACACACACACACACACACACACACACACACACACACACAGGCGAGGTGAGAGGGCAACAGTCTCAGGTGGGTCTATGCTAAGGGATTTTGCTTTTGTCTGGAAATTGAACAGCTTCAAAATACCTCTTCTCTAAATTAAGGTGAATTGATAGAAGTCTGTGAGTATATGTATCTGTGTGAGTGCTAAAATAGGTGCATGTTAATATGTGTGTAAATATGTAAATATAGTGTGTGCGTGTGTGTGTGTGTGTGTGTGTGTGTGTGTGTGTGTGTGTGTGTGTGTGTGTGTGTGTGTGTGTGTGTGTGTGTGTGTGTGTGTGAGAGAGACTGTCAGTGCAGTCAATGAGCCTGTCTCAAGAGGAAGCGTGACTATGCTCTTATATAAAGTGCTGCTCTGTGGACGCTGTATAGTAAAAGGCACTTCTTTCACTTCCAATAATCACTGTTAACTATGAAAATGCTTGATATAGATTAAAGATAAATATCTAAAGGGCGCAAAGGTGAAAGATAAAGCAGGCACAATGAACTGGTTATACAAAGAGCTGCAGGTGACAGGCACTTCAGGTTTGATTCGGTGCACGGTCATGGAAGGCTTGTATCATGTGGATGCGCAGACAGTTTTGTTGTCATTACTTGGAATTCCTCATGGGGCTGCAGAAACTACGCACTAAGGCTTTAAAACAGTTGCATTTGCTATTGACAGACTAATCTGCTACTCATTTCAGCACTAATCAACATCTGATTACATATATGATTCACTTCAAAAGAGGAGCAAGTATCCCCATGCTTGATGTTTTGGCTTGATGCTATCCATTGCGGTTGTGAAATAATAAAAATGCCTTTGGTAAAACAGTCTGCTGATTTTTCAATGGATGGTAATTTCATCCACGCCAGATGAACCGTTACATGTCGTCCTTTTTTGCTCTCAGGCAGCAACTCGGAGACGGGAAGCAGGTTGGGTGAATCACACCCTAATGTACTTGCGTTCCTTCAGCTAATCATGCACACCATGCAGCCTAACAGCAATTTAGCACCCTGGGAGTCACAGCTAAATCCTTGTAAAGATATACTCAAACATATAAAGACTGGGAAAAGAATTTGCCAGATAAGCAGAGAAATCAAGTGGAAAGCGTGTTTATCGGTTGTGTACAAGACATTGCTGGGCAAGAAATATTACATTTCAATAATTTACGTCTGAATTTCAGTCAGTCAGTCTCAATATGTTTGGCTGTCTTTAAATGAAAGGCTGTGAATGAAAAGGGCTGTGTGGGCTAAAATTACCATCCTTCAACTAAAAGCATGTAACAGCGCTGCATCATTTTAAATGAGGAATAAAATGTTTCATTAACTTTATGCAGCTCTGTTTGTCAGCTTTATCGTCAATACAAAACCCATTTATTACCAACCTGTGGTATCGCCTCTTACTGCCACTGTGTCATTTGTTTTTATACTGGAAACAACACATAAATACTGTATATAACCTACTGAAAACTACATGTCCTTCCAGTACAGTGAAAATGCAACCTCAACTCAGGGTGTCTGCTGATATGGAGTACTGACCTGATACCATGCATCTTTGGAATCATTTTTATCAGGTAACATGAGGCCAGGAATTGTTGTGACACCAAAAAACTGAGTCGTCAGCCCACTGTGACTACTGTACAGTGAATGAATGTAACTGACATTGACAGAGAAACCGTATTTTATGTGGACGTCACAGCTGATATGCAAGCTACCTAAAAGGTCAGTAACAGTGCTGTTACAGATTTGGTGGATTGGATTAGTGCATGCCTACTTCTGACCTTTTCCTTACAATGCATGCACTTCCACAGCCTCACATGTATCTGTAGAAAAAAATATATTTGTACATGTACCTGAATTTGCGTTGGGTTCTCAATTTGAATCGCTTATAAGATCTGGGGATTCCTAAGAAAAAAGATTGTTTTACAATTCTTAAAAGTTTGGACCCTACACACTTTCATCTATGTAGCAGGTGTCAGTCCACGGTGTGGATTTTACAATATGGTGGTAAAATTTCTAAAGATGGGGATGATTTGGCAAAAAAAGTCTTCAGTGCTCCAAAAGTTTTAACCCAATCGTACATGAACCCATAGAAAAGCTACACAGATCTGACATGCAGAAATAAATGTTCTTTTGTGTTAATAGTCAATTATGTTTTGGGCATTTTGGCCTTTAAGTGATAGTTTAGTTAAGAGGCAGATATTAAACGTAGGGAGAGAGAGGGGACTGACTTGAAACAAAGCTCCACAGTCGGAATCAAACTGAGGAGATGGCAGAGCCGCTAATCCAAAGAGACTCCCCTTTTCTTTTTTTAAAAGAGACGAGATCCGAAAGGACCGACATAGAGAGGGAACAACAAACGCGGCACCAATTTACCAATACCCATTTTTCATTTACAGTTCACAATCTGAAAAAAAGTGAGTCTTCTGCTCAGATCCATTCGTGTATTAAGACATATTAACACACAGACCCAAGACCTGCTGCAATAAAACAGGACCAGACACAACACAATTAGACTAAATATAGATAGATGTTGAGTCTTTGTTTGGACCTGTGATGACTACTAATAAAAATGCACTGCTTTCTCTTATGTCCTTAGTTACAGATGCAATAAAATGTGCCAGAATCAGATAATGCTGCCACTCAGGTTCAAGTAAACTCAAATGTCAAAGAGCAAACATTTAACTTGTACATGAAAACATGAAAAACATCTACATATTTCTTTGACATTTTTTACTTTCATGGCTAACATCTCCGGAAATAGAGGCAATTCTTTGCTTTAACAAGTTCTTGTTCCTCTTCTCACTCAAAGATTATGTAACAAATTTGATAAGAACCACCAACTGTTAAGAAGAACATTCCTGCTACTGACTAAACTCAGTTATCAACTTTCTCCCTGCATCATGCACCGTCTCTGACTCACACAACAACTTTGACTGCTACCCAACTAATTTTCCAGACGTCTGTTGACCTGTTGAGTCATTCTCTAACCCTCCAAAGAGATGACACATCAAACAATGACCTCCCTGTCCACATATTTCCAGAGCCATGCTAAATAAATCCTCTTTCATGCTATTTCCATCACATGGGCGTTGTGTGAGTCAACTATTAGCCTTGATACAGGTGTTAGCTGCTCTATTAAGATGATTCACCAGATGGCATCATAAGAGGAAAAGTAAAATACTCAAATATTCAAAATTGGGGGAAAAGTAACCAGAAAGTAAAAACAAGACTGCTGGCAAATCAATTGTATACACACAAAATGTCATCATAACGTTTGTGTGTTTTTGTGCGTGTGTGTGTGTGTGTGTGTGTGTGTGTGTCCTCTAAATGGATCTATTCTTCACGAAGAGGATGTGGCTTCTCCAGACACCACACTGTCGCTGCCTCTGGCATACTAAACTCTTCTTCAATTCACCTTCTCTCTTTATTTTATTTTTCTTCTCACGACCCCCTCCCTCTCTCTCCTCCTATTCCTCCCCACCACCTCCGCTCTTTATCTTTATTCTGTTCATCATCAGCTCATCGCTTTCCTCCAGCCCTCTTCTGCTTATCTTTTCATTTTCCTTCCTCATTTCCTGCTCCTTGTTCTGTCTCTTCTTCCCCCATAGCCATTCCACTGTGGTGAATTATTAACCCAAGAGGTCTTTTATTCTTCCTTACACCTAACATGAAACGGCAATAGATAGGATATATTGTCTGATCGCATATTTCAAATCCCATTATCGTGAAAAATCAGCACAGAATACACAAAACTGTGCACAAAATAAAGACATCTAAATGTACGGTGCAAATGGTCACTACAGTGCCAAAACAGTCTGCAGTATTTTTTCTGTGTTGAGATTTATTTTGGCTACGGTACGAGTGGATATTTGGGAGTCTTGGCCTCAAGAAAAGAATTTGAAAATCTGCCAGTTTATTACAATTTCATAGAGGTTATATTAACATAAGTAATTGGGAACAGAGTATAGCAAGTGATTGGGTTGTCGTGGGTCCCATGGACCAACGAGCCAATCATCAACAAAGAGCCATGCACTGGGCAAAACTACATAGGCTAATTGCTGAGGTTTGCAGGTGTTTGCAGGTGTGCATGTGTTCAGGGAGGCCGGTGCAAAAACCATACAATGGCCCTAAGAGTCTACAGTCATGCTAGCGGCTCTGTGTTAATACTTAAATCAACATGCTAACAATTTGATGTTTAGCAGGTATATCGTTTATCATCATCTTAGTTTGGTGTGTTAGAATGCTAACATTTTCAAATTAGCACTAAACACAAAGGCTGATGGGAATGCTATTAGTTTTGCTGATGGCTGGAAGTACTGGACACAAACAATACACCAAAGTTATCAATATTAATATTTATAATTCATGGACATATGTACCAAATTTCAGGAGGAACACAGGAACAAACTGACCAAATGACCAACAGACTTTAGAGCTTAAGAACGTAAGAGTTTTTTGTTTTGTTTTTTTAGACCAATTCATCATAATAGTCATTGCTCTGACACTTTCAAAGAAGAAAAGTTGACAGAGAAAGTAATGAAGGTCTGAAGGGAGTGTTAGAGAGTTCATGTTTGCAGTAGGTGGTAGTAACACGATGCAACACCACATATGACAAAAATAGAGTAAGTAGGACGAGGTGACATTTCTATTTAAATGTGAATTCTTTAGTAAATACTTTTCCCTGTGATACAGCAGCAAGCGCTCATCCTGTTCATTCAAACTCCAAATATATCCAAACCACTTTTTTGTAGTCCGCTTGTGCAACACAACTAGTAATAATCCTTTTAACTAATCCACATCAAATCTCACAATGCTAATCCGTTAGGCATGATGGTCCACGGCAGCAATTCATCTCTAAACACTTCTAACTGTGCTCTGGCATGCATAATTAAATCGTGATGGTACAGTAATTTGTTGTATTGCTGGGGCTTGGCAATGACTTAACTATTCATGTGCTGTGGGTTCACATGTATTCATGATGGGTTGGGACAAGGCAGCGCTGTGCAATATGTACAAGACAAACGTGACATGACCAAGGATGAGGAAAACAGAAAATCACAGCATGCAACAAAAGAATGTTGGTTTCAGTGTGTAAAACACTTAAATGAAAACATACGTAATAAACATGTATGGATACAATAGATAGTAGTTAGATGGATGAGGCATCAAGATACAATGATAGTGTAGAGCAACGTTACTATAAAGTAGAGCTGTCAGTTAATCGCGTTATTAACGGCGTTAACATAAACCCATTTTAACGGCGTCAGTTTTTTTATCGCGAGATTAATGTTCTTTTTGGCCTAGCAAACTTTGTAGTTTTTTTTACATGCTGTTGCAACAAAAGCACAAAGCAAGCCGATCCACTTTTCCATGTTAAGAGGATTAAAATGAGAAAAAAAGAATGGGAAAAAAAGAAATCAAGGGACATTTAGAATAAAAATGTGCGATTAATTGCGAGTTAACTATGACATTAAATATTTTAATCCTTTGACAGCACTACTATAAAGAAATGATAGACAGCCCAAACAGGTCTATGTGTTAGTGTCCAAAAAAGCCCATATGATTTTTTGAATAATAGGTCATATGAGTGTTTGCTGATCTGCAATCCAGTTAAGGTCTTGATAGGTTTAGGCAAATATAACTACTTGGTTAGGGTTAAAAAAAAAAAAAAAGCAACTACTATAGTAGTTAAAAGAAAACCTGTTGAATGTTGGTACAATCCGAGGAGTTAACTGCAGACTTTTGTGTCAAAATCGCCACCTTTTTGACCGATCATCCATCTACTCTACAATCTCAATGTTAATAATATGCTATGGCCTTCACTGTGACAGAATCTTAACTTAGCTTAACATCTCTTGGAAATTATAACGTATATCAAGACAGATAATTTACTTATATCATCATAGTGCAAGCTGCTACAATACTATACAATAAATGTATTAAATTGCTTAATTTGTGAAACAAACACAAATCCTGGCTACCCTCACACCCAAATCAGCTGATGCTACTTCGCTCTGATGTTATGCCTCAAAATAAAAAGGTCTTGATTCTTTAACGTGGTGATGTAATTGCCTCACAAGCTTTTACCATATTTCAGACCTATAGATAGATATATTGATAAATCCTGCAACAGTTATATAACCTGTGCAATGCAGTTGTCTTTTACTACAGACATACATTTTCTGCTTGAAACACATGCAGGAGGTGCTCAGTTGTTACTTTGCGTAACATATTACAGCAGCAACCTTCTGCACAGCTCATGAATATACAGTGTGCAAAGTATTGTGAATGAACGCTTGCTTCAAGGCACAGCAATTCCCTCGTTGATAACACAGATCTACCTAAGTTAAGCCCTCAGGGAAGTGAATATGACAAAACGGCGGTCAACTGCACAGGGGATTCAGCTACATGACGTGACTGATCTGAGCACCAGTTTTGACTTTGAAACTGTTGCTTCTCCCTTGCTAGTGTTCTGGCAGTGTGCCTGCTCTTTAAGATCATGCTAATCAAACCAGGTTGAGCTCAGTGCATGTTTGTTTTTGTTACATACTCCATGGAGCAGAGGCATATATTAGTTTTTTTTTTGTATATTACAGTTTTGTTTGTTGTCATCTGCCAGACAAGGCCTGTAGCAACACTGACGTGATGGGTGATGTCAAAGCACTAAACAAACTCAAAGGCTGTACTTACATCAGCATGCTAACATGCTCACAATGCTAAGATGCTGATGGTAAGCAAATATATTTTTTACTATATTCAGCATCTTGGTTAGCATGGTAATATTTGCAAATTTGCACTAAACACAAAGTAGAGTTGAGGCTGATGGGAATGTGATTGGTTTTGTATTTGGTCCTAAATCAAAGTATTTGACAAATGAATAATTTCAACTGATGCTAGACAAAAAGTCAGGAGATGACCAAAGTAATTATGATTCGTCCTCTGGGTGCCATGAATGTCCGTACATAATTTAATGTTAATCCATCCAATAGTTTTGTTGTTGATTGAGTTGATTGTTCAGTCAATCAAAATGGTGGATCAATTGACACACAGCCACCCTGCTAGCATGGCAAAAACAATTATTTATGTATTTCTTCTGCAATCAGTTATCATCTACAAGAATTCTCTAACTGCAGCAAAATAAACAAAACACACGAGGCACATTTATGTTTGACTGAGATAAAAGTGAATATGACAAATATCTACACGCACGGCTTGTTGAGATGTCATTGTTTGATGAGTGTTGCGGCTGTTGGGTGACCAACAAGTTTATTCTTCGGTTTTTCACAGCTGTTAATAACCAACCTAATAAACTAATCCTCTCCTACCACCCACTCAGAGAAACAAAGGAGTGTTGTTACGCATTTGGGGAAACCTCATCAGAGTCTGACAAACAGTAGGAGGATGGTTAACATAATATCTACATGGTTTTCATCATCATAGTTTTTTTACACATTTAAATAATTATTAAAGAATACAATATTTGCTTTTTTTCTATTAGTAGCACCACTGACATAGTCAAAGATGCACAGAAAATGACATGCACATACCAACAAGTTCTCCAAGTTATACGTTTTCTGATCTATAACAATCTGGTAACAATAATCAACACTTGGTTCGTTAATGGTTGTGGTCATGCTTACAGAAACGGAACTGAATTGAGCGGGAAAAATGCAGCGGTCTCCGAGTTTGTTGAACTATGCATCCACCCCAACCTCCTCCTGCCACTCTATAATGTCGTCACTTGGCTTCCTCCATCAGTCTCACACATACAGGACACGCATATGGAAAATACATTTAACATATAGTATCCTCCGCATGCTCGTCACCAGGGTTTAATAATCATTCTTGTTCTGTGCTGCATCTGTCAGTCATTGTCCATGGAGACACAGCTAAACAATTAACTCCACTCAAGCACCAAGTGACCACTCTAAACTAGCCCTGGAGGTGTACTTTCTAGCCTCATATCACATGTCCTGAATCCACACAGTGTTGGCGAAGATCTAATTCTGCCTTCTGCCAAACACTTCAGTGCGGGTGATGAGGCTGCTGGGACAGTTGATACAGTATGACTGTGCAGCTACACAGTGGCCCGGACAGGAAACGGTGAGACGGTCGAGGACGCGTCGTGTCACCTTTTGAAACGAGTGAGTTCCAGCTCATATTTCACTGGATGAAAGACCAGGCAAAAAAAAATAAAATAAAAAAAAAAACACCCAAATAACCAGATATCCAGATAGATTGATGAAAATCTGAAATTATGCTGCCACACGTTGGAAACTCACACACGCAGCAGAATGGTCCTGTATAAAAATAAGTTGAATGGCACTGAGGAAGGGAGGCAGGGCCATTTTAATGAAGTTATGGCAGCCATTATGTTGTCAAGAGCCCTTTGCCTTCGCGGCCATGGCTGTGTTGGTTTCCTCGCTGTGTGGGAGTGCGCAGCAATGTGTTTCTGAAGGGAACGACCTTGTTTATTGGCTTGATTGAAAGCAGTGAAGAAAATAGGCTATTTTCTCTCACCGGACTGATGTAATTCCCTTGCCTAATAAACACAGCGATAGGTGAGGAAACACTTTTTATACATCAGCTTACCTTGGGGTTGCTTTTGTTATTGCATCATTCCATGTATCTTACATCTTATTTTCAGAGCTTACAACATTTTACAGGGTAAAACAGAATAATGTGGTTGATTATTGATCCTGTACACTGTTATCTGCTGTATGCTGTACAGTAATATGTGAATATATATATATATATATATATATATATATATATATATATATATATATATATATATATATATATATATATATATATATATATAGCAGTATTGAGATATGAAGCAGAGAAGACCTATCGAAACACAGTTGCACTTGTTATTTCATAAACATGAACTATTGGAGAATATGTAAACTCCAGTACAGAACTCTGCCGCCCACCTACTTAGCTGTACCCGCTAACGTCACGTGACCACATCACCCCAGTCCTCCATGACCTCCACTGACTTGCGGTTCAACACAGCATAAACTTCAAGATTCTACTCCATACCTATGTATAAAATGCCTTTAACAACCCTGCTCCCCCCTACCTCTCTGACCTGCTCCACCAATCCGCCCCCTCCAAAAGCCTCCGGTCTGCTGATGGCAACCTCCTGCAAATCTCCAGGACCAAGCGCCGAACCTGGGGTGTGAAACACACTACCAAACCACATCAAAATCACTGTCAGCATTCAAAACGGCCCTCAAAACCAGTGGTTCCTTCAGGGGGGCGGCAAATATCACAGGGGGTGCGCAAGTCTTTATCTGGTTTGAGGTTGAGGTAAAAAAAAATATTTGCACATGTTAAACAAATTATGATAATACACTAGAATATATAATGTATACAAAAGTCGGTATAAAAACTATATATTTTTGTTCTCGCTTAAAATTGTAGGCAGGCTACTTAGTAGGCCAAACCTCCGGGACCTCTTAACCTGTGGCCCTTGCTGTCATCAGGTCAGCTGCTAGCATCCTCGTTTATTTTATTTTTTTTTATTCTATGAATGAAACATAGCGGAGAAACGTAAAAGTGCTGATAACTCCTCTGTATCAAAAAAGAAAGTAAGGCTCTATCTCGAGAGTTACCTCAACTTCGGTTTTGGAGGGGGGGCTCAGCTTTTCTTAGACATAAGTAGGGGGGGGCGCCAAGGAAAAAAGGTTGGGAACCACTGCTCAAAACCCACCTCTTCAGACTCCAGCTACATTAATACCATCATACAAAAGCAACCATGCATCCTAACATAACACTGAACTAACTCCTGTTCAGTTCTGCAGTGTTCCACACATCATCGCTCTTTATACCCAGTTTTCAGTGTTCTTGTTTATATCATTTTAGATTAAATATATTTTCAAAATAAAATACCAACTGTTTTAAAAAGACAATCTCTAAATAGCAAATCTTAAGGCTATACCATCTGATTTACATTTCCAAAGTTGTAGATGTTTTTTAAAGTCTAACCAAAATATAATGTGTGTGCCTTGAGTTCCACTGACTGAGCTAACACAAAGCATTGTTCGAAACCTAAGCTGCCCTATTTAAACCCTTCTTTAAAAATTTTGGAAAAAAGGGCATAAAACATACTGTGCCACAAGCTCACCGTTCACTGAGCATTGGGAAGGTGAAGGCCTAAGGAGTGAAAGGCCACCCTGGATTCAATCCGGCTTTAAGAGAGATTTTAAACAGCATTTTCACATTTTGCCAGGTGGAGGGGTGACATGGTTCTCCTGAGGGTTTCCTCCCACAGGGGACACGTGTAAAGTTCAGGCTTATAAAGGACATGTCATTCCAATCAAATTACTCTCTGGCTATGAATTGTATTTCATTTTTTCTACCAAAATATCTGATCTTGCAACACAACAGGGCTGTAACTAATAATTAATTGATTGGTCTTTCAAATGATGGAAAATAGCAGAGGAAAAAAACTAACCAAAAACACATCCCCATCAAAATTTCCTAGAGATCAAACTGATATATTTACATTGCGTGTTTTGCCCATCCAGCAGTCCAAAGATAATCAGTTTATTGTTATAGAAGACAAAGGATACCAGCAAATATTCACATATAAGGAGCTGGAACCAATCAAGTTTCAGCATTTTACTTAAAAAAGATTAACTTAAAAACTGTTGATCGACTGAAAATAGCTAACAATTAATTTTCAGTTGATGGACTAATTGATTGATCAACTACTTTCTATGAGATAGGGTTGAAATAACCCAGAAAAAACAGATGAACAGATAAAAACATAATTCATTTGCAGTTTTAAATTTACAAGATTTATTTACAAGACTTTTCAACGACAACGACTTTTGGCAATACTTCTCAATGCCTAGGTTACACTTTGTTTTGATGACCAGCTGATTTGCATACCCCACATGCCAGCGAACACACACAGCCAGGATATAAAACTGTGGATGCTAGTCACTCATACAGGCAGCACCTGTCAGCTGGTGTTCTGGGACAGCCAAGGGCTTGTTTGTTTGTTTGTCTCTCTCTCTCTCTCTCTCTCTCTCTCTCTCACGTGTGTGTGTGTGTGTGTGTGTGTGTGTGTGTGTGTGTGTGTGTGTGTGTGTGTGTTTAAGTGTGGGTTTGTTTAACTATATTCGTGGGGTCCAAAAACTGGGAGTCCAGTATACTTGTGGGGTCCCGACAGCTTTGTGGGGCAAAAATGCTGGACCCCACAAGTTTAAATGGCTGTTTGAGGGTTAAGACTTGGTTTTAGGATTACGGATAGAATTAGGTTATGTAGTGATGCACCGATTACAAATTTCTAGGCCGATTCCCGATTTTCATTGAGTTAGGCCAGCCGATACCGATTTTAGCCGATTCCGATTTCATTTTTTTTAACCACTTTACAGCACACACAAATATTTATTTTCTATCTTTTCTCTAATAGAACATTTTGCACAGAACATAGAACATGTTTTGAACAGATAATGGATCACTATAAAATAGAACTATATAAATGACTCCTGGTGTGGGAAATTCACACACATCTAAAGTGCAATGTTAGAACCATTTCCTTCTTTTCACATCCAAACTCTAACAAAAAAAATGTGATTTTGGTTTTTGGTGTCGTTCCTCCACGCCCTACTCTTTCCTTGCAGGCGTTGCATATTGCAAACTTGTTATCTCCTGCACACACACGCTGAAGGATTTCCAAACAGCTGACATGTTGCAGGTTAATTCACGAGGTTCCCTACATGTTCAAGAATAGTGCGGACACCGCGAGCGGGTGAAGCAAGCAACACACGGCGGAAAAGTTGAGAGAAAGGAAAAAGAGACTGTGCTGTTGCATCTGTGTGTGTGTGCGTGCGTCCTTGAGAACTGTAACTTGTATAACTTATGTTGTCAGTTAGTTGTAGCATTGACCGGCATGAAATCGGCATATGTCAGACTGACCTGCTGGTCGCCGGTCATGGCCGAGCAGGTGAAAACCGGCCAATTCCGGTCACCGGCCGGTCTATCGGTGCACTTCTAAGGTTACGGTTAGGGTGAGGGTAAGGGTTAAGGTTAGGCATTTAGTTGTGATGGTTAGGGTAAGGGGCTAGGGAATGCATTATGTCAATGACGGGTCCCCACAAAGATAGTGCCACAAACCAGTGTGTGTGTGTGTGTGCGTGTGTGTGTGTGTGTGTGTGTGTGTGTGTGTGTGTGTGTGTGTGTGTGTGTGTGTGTGTGTGTGTGTGTGTGTGTGTGTGTGTGTGTGTGTGCGTGCGTCTCTCTCTTTTTCCCTCAACACCCCCTCACCTCTCCACCTGCTGTTCCTTCCTCCACTCCATCCCGCCTCTCTGTCTGTCTCACTTCTTACCAACCATCAAACCACCATCCATTAGATCTCTCTCTTTCTCTGAACCTGTGACTAAAAAACAGACTCACTCAGCCTTTCTCTGCCTTCCTGCTCATTACAGCCCCCAGGCAGCCACTCCATCACAGAGAACAGGCAGAGATAAGCTACAAGAGTACACCTGTGCCTGGTGTGAATGGCAAATCCAGAGTCAGTGACAACCAATTCCAGGCAAATAATGGAATCAGCGAAGAGACAAATCAACCTGACAGCTTTATCTCCCACTCCCAATTTCAAAGCATGTTCCAAACCTCATTATCAAATGAGAAAAGCAATCAGTAAAAAAAAAAAAAAAAGATGAGAAAAATGTTGCCACAATTGCGCAAGGGATTATGTTTACAAAGCTCCTTTACCGATGGAACAGGTGGAAGAAAATAAGAAACATATTTTCATTTCATCAGCTGAGCGATAATCTACTGTATACGAATAACAAACAAAAAACTCAATTAAAGATTGGAAGAAAGAAGGACTATTGTAAATATAAATCTATATATTATTAAATATATATATATATATGTGTCAAATCAGATCAGGTTTATTTGCAAGGTCTAAATGGGCTTTTAGGTCGACAATATCACTGGTTCACGACTCAGTACAAGCTCTTTAAGAAGACACAAAAAGACATTGCATAACACCTGAGTGAAACAGGAGGAAAAGGAACAACTCATAGAAAGAGAACTTTCTGGACGGTGGGGGTGCAATAAGAAGGCGAAAGCTGCAAACACAATATTTAAGGTACAATGCAAGATCTTAGTGTTAAGATATGTCCACTCCAACTACTCCAATGTAGGGAGTAGTTTGGGAAATGTGCATTTTCTTGCCCAGAGTTAAATGAGAATATTAATACTGCTCTCGTGTCTGTACGGTAATAATGAAACTACAGTCAGCAGCCGGTAATCTTAGCATAAAGACTGTAAACAAAGGGAAATAGCTATATAAAGTCCACCTAGCACTTAAATTCAATACTATTTATCATGTTATGGGCCCTATCTTGCACCCGGTGCAGCGCAGCACAAAGCCCGACGCAAGTGTCTTTGCTAGTTTAAGACTGACGCAGTTGTCAATTTCCCGTCCAGCACCCACGTCGTTTAAATAGCAAATGCACCTGCACCCATCACGGCGCCCATGGGCATGCTGGTCTTACAGGGAGGTGTGTTCAGGTGAATTCTTGGCGTATTGCTATCTTGAGGCAGCGGAAAGTGATTGCGCCATTGACCAACAAAAACCTGGTCCAAAGTCAATAGCAGAGCATTTCATTGTTATTTTAACAGCGAATTAGTAAAATGAGCCTAGGCTCGTGCACAGCGCGCGCACACTATGCTTGTTACACACACACAGGGAAGCACAGCAGTACACAAACATGCAACAGATTACAAATAAAAATATTACGGTGTAAATCCGCCATCATAATAGCAATGTGCCAAGGTACAAACACACCTGGCTTTTAAAGGGAATGGGAGATGACACTCTGATTGGTTTATTGCATGTTACACCCAAAACACACCTATGAATTAATGAAGACACTAAGTACAACCATTTTGAACCATGCACCTGGCGCACAGACTAGATTAGATTGTTAAAATAGGGCCCCAAATCTTGTTTGTTTAGTCTGTACAACCAAAGTGTAAGAAGCACAAGTTGTGGCCTTCGTGGTAAGCTAAGCTAACTGACTGCGGATTCATATTTAGCAGACAGATAGTGGCCTCATTGGTATCAGGATCAGTTGATCAAGACAAGTCCTCTCTGGCAAATGTGAAATAAAAACAGCAGGAGTGAAAAAAATAAAGACCCTGAAGACCCAGCGTCCTACAGGCCAGTTTCGCTCATTAATGTAGATGCAAAGATTGAAACCAAAGTTTTAACTTTGAGGCTTGAACCACTCGTATCAACATTAGTAAAACCTAATCAAACGGGCTTTATTAAAGGACGGAGCTCTTCTAACAACATCAGGAGGCTTTTGAATATCATACAGCTGGCCAGTGAGAATAAGGAACAGGGCCTGGTGGTATCTTTGGATTCATTAAAAGCATTTGATAGGGTCGAATGGCCTTTCCTTTTCTATACTATGGAAACATTCGAAATGGGCACAAAATTCGTAGACTGGGTGAAGCTACTTTATTGCTCTCCTAAAGCAGCAGTAGTTACTAACTCCTAGTGTTCAGAACCATTCCCATTGGAGCGTGGTACCCGCCAGGGATGCCCACTGAGCTCCCTCCTGTTTGCCTTGGCCATTGAGCCACTAGCCGAGCTCGTCAGATCTACCTCAATGATTAGAGGCTTCAATGTTAAAAGGAACACTACACAAGTATCTGGGAATAAGAGTTGGTCCTTCCCTTAGAAAATTGACCAAGCTTAATTTTAAACCGATCATAACACGCATTAGGGATGACCTGCACAGATGGGGAACCCTACCTGTCTCCTGGTTGGGCAGGATAAGTGTGCTTAAAATGAATATATTGCGTAGGCTGCTGTATCCACTACAGATGTTACCAAACTCAATCCCCAACAGGTTCTTCACAGATAAAATGTTGACACAATTCATTTGGCAAGTGAAAAAGGTCAGAATGAAATTAGGTAAATTACAGAGAAACAAAGAGCAAGGTGGACTGGGGGTCCCAAATGTGCGGTTTTACCATTGGGTCGCACAAATTCGGTACATATATGAATGGATGAAGCCAGACATTACAAATACTTGGATTGATACAGAGTCTATAAATTGTGGCGTACTGGCGGAATTGTCCTTTTATTAATTATAAGAAGGTAAAACTGCAAGTCCAAAATAACTTTATTGTGCGGAACACACTGAATACTTGGAATAAAATAAAGGTTTGTTTTTGACTTAAAAACCATTTCTCACTTGTAGCTCCCATATGGGGGAACCCAGATTTTCTACCCTTATGTCAAGATTCAGTGTTTAAACTTTGGCAGGAGAAGGGCCTGGACTGACTTGCTAAACTCTATGAAGGAGAAACTAGGAGTCATTTGAAGGCCTGAAAAGTAAATACTCTCTACAGCAGTCTCATTTTTATCGTTACCTGCAAATACGACACTATATGTCAAAAAACATGCATGCTTCAAATGAATCTTTTTTGGAAAACATTCTTAAGCAATCCATACCGCAGAGATTTATTTCTCATGTTTACGAAACTTTAGGCCTGAATTCTAATTACTCCAATGAGCACATCTGAAGGCTATGGCAGAGTGATTTAGACTGGGCAGTGATCATAAAAAATACACTTACTATCATGAGCTGTAACGCTGATAGAGAGAGGCAATTTAAAATATTGCACAGGCTCCATTGCACACCGCTACTGAGGGGCAGGCTTGGTCTGGGCTCACCTAAATACCCTAAATGTGACACAGAAACAGGCACCCACGTACATATGTTTTGGACATGTGTAAAGATACAAACGTTCTGGAGCGATGTGAAGGAGGAAGTGATTACCTTGGTTGGCTATGATTTGAAACTTTCACCTCTCCAGTGCATCTTAGCAGCTAAAGTGGACAGTGCAAAAAGTGCCCATAATGCTAAATTGATTGGCATACTTTTGTACGTAGCAAGAAAGACCATTCTCAAGTTCTGGATATCTAAGAACACCCCTACACTGGACGATTGGTATAGGGAAGTATTGGAAATACTCCCGTTGGAAAAACTGACTCATACTCTGCATGACAATTTCAATGGATTCATCAAGATATGGCAACCAGTTCTGGCCGCAGTGGACCCCTCTGGACTGAACTTTGTCTCATCCAACTAACAACATAGGATTTAACTACAGCCTGTTCTAGCAATTTGAATATAACTATGCCTGCACAGTGGTGTATGTCTGTCTTGTCATTTTTTTAGGTTTCTTCATTATTTTAGGGGTATGTCTCACTTTGTCCTTTTTTTTTTTTTTAAGTAGTCTGTTTAGTGCGATCCCTGCTGTGTTTTTCTCTGTCTGTTGTTAATATGTTCAGTTCATGGAAATACCAGAACCCCAATAAAAAAACAAATAAAAAAAACAGCAGGAGTTAGTTCCTCCTTCCTGAGCTCAAAAATTTGTGAGTATTCATGACAGAGAGCTGTGAAGTGTGTGTGTGTGTGTGTGTGTGTGTGTGTGTGTGTGTGTGTGTGTGTGTGTGTGTGTGTGTGTGTGTGTGTGTGTGTGTGTGTGTGTGTGTGTGTGTGTGTGTGTGTGTGTGAGTGATAGAGTCCGTGTCCACTATGTAATTATAGATTTAGTAAACCCGAGGCTTAGCGTGACTCAATCAACCTCTGATTTGTTGGGTGGATGGATGGATAGTGAAGATAATGAGGTGTGTATGACCAGTGAATGTGTGTCACATTTGTGTGTGTGTGTGTGTGTGTGTGTGTGTGTGTAATGCCTCTGCTAGTTGATTATAAAGCTTTTTGCTGATGAAGGCAATTCATACAAAGCTTAAAAAACAAAAAAAGTCCAGACTCTGTACAGTCCCGTGGTGCATTTTTCGTGATGAGGTTTGAAAACTTGCAGTTTAAGAATCAGTTACAGTTTCTATATAACACAGTTTCCATTCTTCTTCTTTTTTTTACATTTCTTTCTGTTCTTAAATTCTAACTTGTAACAAATTGTAAAACACTGAATAAATAACTGCCAACCACTGTCACTACAACTTCTGAAACATCTACAGTTTCTGCAAGATTCCTGCAACCATCTGAAGCTCTAAGCATCTTAATTAATAGTTATTTCAACTTGTGTGTTCTTTTGTGTGAAAGCACAAAAGAAATATTCTTAAAGCTCTGGTGTGGGTACGTGTGCTGCTGTGTGTGCCTTCGTGTCTCAGTGCATGAATCTCCGCTAATAGCCCCGCTGTGGGTCTATAAGGTTGAAATACCACAGTGTAAATCGTTGACATTAAATCCATTTTATGTTGCAAGCTGACCCAGAAAAACAAAATTACGGCTGAACTTGCTCTTCCGCTAATTGGAATTAGACTGGAGAGGCATTTATTTACTGAATATAAAATAGTATGCTCCGGCTTCAAGCTCCGATCAAGGTCTCATCTTCCTTATTCATAACACTAATCAATGATCTGCAAATCTTCCGTTATCGGGCATACAGTGTGTACAGGCCATAACAACAAATACAACAAGCCAGCTGGATAAACAAATCAAACAAACAGGTCATCAGAAAAGGTGAATAAGCAAGACAGAAAGTGATTCAAATAGAAAAGTCACATTTCAAGCTCACTCATGCAGATCAAAAACGTATGACTATTTAACCTATAATGAGCTATAATAGGAGTTTATAGCACTGAATAGAAACAGGATAACTGTGGTGTTTTGCCTAAACATATTGTACTGAAAGCCTGAAACACAAGGCAAAACCCTCGTTGTTTCCATTTTGCCAGTAACATTTTTACAGTAAAAAAGGCTGTCATAAGCATTTAAAAATTGTTATCCCACACAGCTGTGGACTGTCAGTGCTTTATGCTTCAAGAAGAGTGTGGACATCCACTTTGGTGATCAGTTTCAGCACAGAATGTCTTCTTCACATCTGCTCCTGTCATTTTCTTTTCAACAAGACACCGGCCCAAAATCTGCAGACTGCTGGCTAGCTACCATTACATGGCAGCGACAGACTGAATACACTAAAATGGACGAGAGAGACCTCATCAACAAACACAACCCAAGAGCGCAGATCAGTTTGCATAGTCTTTTTGTCAATCTTGCGCTCTTGTGGATGCAACGGTTAAATTTACCACGAGATAGCTAGAGGCCGAAATTAGCCACGCCTGAAATCTGGAAACACCTTGAGCCACGACTGTAGGGGCTGGAATCACCAGAGGCCTGACGATATCATCACGATTCTTATGTCAAGATACAATATTATTGCAATTTGAAACATATTGCAATATTTTGTGAAATATGTATTACCTTTTTTCCAACTTCAAAATTTTCCCAACATCTGTTTTATCTTAAAAGATAAATTTCTGATTGTTCATCTCACTTCAATTTTATTGCTGCAAAATGGGATTATTAATAATAATAATTATTATTATTATTATTATTATTATTATAATAATTCATTACATTTATATAGCGCTTTTGATCATAATTATTATATATCAATATTATAATGATTGTCAAGCAGACAAACTGACCAACACATATATAATAATAGATTGATACTTGGCGTCTGTATATAGATACAGTATTGCCACGGAAAATATCGTGATACTATGCTGTATCGTTTTCCCCCCACCCCTACTAAACTGTGGCATATGCACATATAGTGTAACTATCATCACAGTTTACGGTAATGTACTGTAATGACTCAAGACAGCTAATGTAGCCAGCTATCATCTAGGTTCCTTATAGATTTCTATTAACACTTGTAAATGGTGGTGAAGTGGAGGACCATCAATTATTACTCACCAAGGCCTGGTGGGATCTCGGGGCACGGCGGCAGCGGTTTGGGGGAAGGTGTCTGATTGGTCTCGGGCTGCACACTCGGCACCAGCTGCTCCCCTGTGGCTAGGTAGCTGGCTAAAGTAGCATTGGGCCTGGAAAGGTTGTAATAGTAATAATGGTGTCCGCTCCCTGCTGGTCCGCTGACGTTATTCCTGGATCCGTTGCGGCCGTTGTTGAAGCGGCTGAAGAGGTCGAATCGCTGCGTGTAGACGTCAAAGTACAGGATCATCATGATGAGGAAGTGGAGCAGGCAGAGCAGCAGGACGCCTTTACAGATGCGCTCCAGAGTCCTGCCCAACATCAGCCGGGTCATGGCCGTGGAAGATGACCGCCAGCCTCGACAACGCTGGCGCGGCACGGCTACAGACATGTGCTCATCCCGACGGCTGCTATTAGATCTCTGATAAGAACATGTGGTTAGCTGATACCCAAATATATGACTTCTGCAGGGGTCATTAATGAGGATAGGAAGGCCACACAGTCAGCTACAATTGAGTTGCCAAGTCTTAGTTGCCAGCTTGTTTCTGATGCGTCCCCAGATACCCTGCATGACAAAAGTACTAAAATGTTGTAATCAGCCTCAATCCCTGAGTGAGATGATCCTGGAAGTTATTTACTAAACGTACATAACTGTAAATATAGCAAATAAGTACAAATGACGAGTTCAGTATAATCTAAGATTTAAGGCCCGTATTTCGGATAAATCTTTGCTGATATGGGCATGTGATCATTTGTTGGGTCAGTGACTATCCCAGTGTCCGAAGTTGCTGCTGCAGTCATGTGGTATCCCAATGTTAAAAGACAGTCCAGTTAGTTTCACGATGACCAATTAGTCCATCAACTAATGCTTTAAACTTTCAAATGATAAGTGATCCAAAGTGATGGCGCACAAATGGGAGCTCATCAGTGGCGAGGGTCCTGCTGGCATTTCAGTCCAGATGTCCTTTTCTTATGGCATCAGGCTAGTCAGACTCACAGAGTTTGTTGGTTGGTGATCGCCAAAATACTAAATCTTAGACCAGGAAAGTCTCCGGCACCTGAAGGAAAATAAAAGACAAAGGAAAGAATAAATTAGGATGAAGCTATTCAAATAAAAAATTAAATAGAATTTAATGACACTCATTTATCAAATGTTTAAGTTAAAGGATAGCTATAAGCTGTTAATGTTTTGCCCTGGGCTGAGTCAGCTAATTTTACAGCTGTACAGCTAACTGAATTCACTAGCTAACGGCAACTAACTACAGTTAGCGGTTACTTTAGCAAGCTGCCGTAAGCTAGTTTTAGCAACAAGAAACGTTAGCCTAAAGCTAACGTTATCTGTTCAAAATTCATTAAATCACCTCGGTACTGCATTCACTTTCGTCAAACTGGTCTTATAACTTTTAAAACATCTTAATGACAAGTCCAAATTGATTCCACTTTACTTGAGGTCAAGGAATAATATTCATGACACAATTATAATGATCTCATGACAGCCAATGTAAAAACCAACCTCTTAAAGCTAAATAGTTTATTAAAGTTTGATAATTGGGCCTGCCATGATATATTTATGACAGGTTATGTTGTCTAGGTTAATGTTAAGGTTAATAAGTCAAGTTGTCATTACAAAGATATCGACAGGTTGTATTGTCTTGCTTAATGTCAAGTTGTCATAACACAGAGATTGTTGTCTTCGTTAAAGTCAAGTTGTCATGACAAAGACACCTCGGACAATGCTAACTTTGCATTAAAAGTGTAATAATTTACCAAATGACACTTAATGACAACAGTCATGAACACTCCAATTGACTCCTTCATGTTCATAACAAGTGTCATGTCATAATAATGACGGTGTCATGTCAGTCTTATGCACACCCCTTCAAATAAAGTGTTACCAAAACAAGTACACAAGAGAATTTGACAGAAACGGAACCAACAACAAAAGCATCTACAGATGCAGACAAATGAAAAACTCTGACTGCGGCCGTTCAGCCGAATTGACACGCCAAGTCAATTTTCCAGTCAAGTGGTTTAAAAAGCATTTATGGTGAAATGAGAAGGCAAGAGGGAATACACAATGCAGTTGAACATACGAGCAAAAGGGGTGAAAAAGAGCTTTCCCACAAGCAATGCTTAGGTTTATGGTTTTTCCAATCAATGAGAGAAAAGAAGATGAGGTTGAAGTAGACGATAAAAACACTGACCTACACCAGACTTTCTTATGAAAAACCAACAGAGTTCGAGAGAAAGAAAGAGAGTGATAAATGTTAAAATACTAAGCTGGTAAATGGAAAAGGGTGGATATCTGGCACTTAAGTGGTACTTAACATCCCAGACATCCCCTAGGGGAAATCCCTCAAATTTAGCAAATTATTTTGCAAATATCTTACATTTCTGGAAATTGGCTGTTCCAACAGACAGGAAGAGACATGCGCTTATAGTGTCTTTAACTACAGACTGCTTACTTTCATGCTATTTATTGATTTGTTCTATTTCTGGTCCAATTGCGTATACACCTGTGGCCTATCATCTTTCGAGAAAAAAAAACGTTTTTTTTAAACGTTAGTGGTTGTTCTGGACACTTGAATTGTCACCGTTTTGCATTCTATTGCCCACAAAGTATTCTTATTCTCATTTTATTTTTTGCAATGTGATGATCAACTTTTGTTCAAACATATCCGATACTTCGAACAAGCGTGTGAGCTTGAACCCAAGTCCATTAAAACAGCTATCTTGCTTTCATCTGGGTGGTGTCTATGGTTGTTTACAGTTTGCAGGAAAGGACGGATCTGTTAAAGTCAAAGGTAAAAATTAGCGAGGGTTATCTATAACTAAAAAGAAATGTAAGAGACTTGAGAATTCAGTTTAAAAAAATGAGTTTAAAAAATGAGGTTTAAAGTAAACAGTATTTGTTGCTTTGTATTTAAAAAAAAAAATGGAAATTGAACCTTCCATTGATGGCTTAAGATATAAGCATGTATTTACTAAAGACAAATCTTAAAAGTTGTTTGTTATATTGTAAGGTTTGTATTTATAGTGATTTATATTTTTCTGCATCCATTAGGTGGAAACATGGTATGTTGTAAAAATTATTGTACAAAGATACTTTGTGTCTATAGCGATCTATAAGTCACATGACTGATCAATGAACTGTGTATAAGGAAACCAAAAACAACTTTAGGCACCACACTGATGAAGGCAAGATGGCCGAAAACAGCATTAAAGCAAGTTTAGTGTATTTTGCCGCTGCTTGAATTTAGACAGCATTTAATGTTCAACAACTTTGGCTCATTTTATTTAACCAAACAAGATAATATTTCTTAAAGTACGGTATTAACATGGTACCATAACGTTGGAATCTGTACCAAAATTGAATACTGTATACAAAAAAAATACAAATTACACCAAACGCAACTCAAACTGTCCAACAGGAAACCCAATGAGGTCAAATGCTAGCCTAGAAATCTAGACACACCCTAGTGGCAGCAAATGTAATTTGCAGCCAGGGTCGTCTAGCAACTCTCCGTTGGCTTGCAAGCTGGAAAAACCAAACTCTAGTCAGGCCAATCACATTGTGTATAGAGTCGGTGGGCGGGCTTAATATAATGACGGCAGAGTTGCGACGGTTCTGCATGAATTCCCTGCTACTTGAAAACAAAGAAGATGGCTGCTTCTGCTGGCGAACAGCGGTCTTTCGAATCGGCTTTGGCTGAGACTCCGGAAGACTTGGAGTTAAGCTTTTCTTTGAGAAAAGTACAAAGAACGGCACTGAAGTCATTCTTAAAAAAGGAAGATTTGCCGACCGGATACGGCAATCTATCTTTAATCTATCAATTAGCGTTGCTCTGGTCGGTTGTACCTCTATCCTATTGCCTGCAGAGGGAATTTGAAAGACAACTGTTTATCCCGCCCCTCGGATTGAGCCCTGCCAATGATGAGTTCCCAACCCAACATCTTGATGTGGGTCTGGCTTGTCAGGCTAGTAAAATGCAGCATACGGTGAGTTACTATGTTGTTTCTCGGGACATGTTAAGGCAAAATACAGCAAATTGAAACATAGTGGCTGAATCATTGGTGACTGAGCTGATGGTTGCTGCCTGTCCAGAAAGTTGGCTGCCTCTTGCTGTGTCTGTCGTTTATCAGTGGGCAACAAAGTTGAGACTGCCAAGAGTGAGCATCGAGGGGGGTGTGTGTGTGTGTGTGTGTGTGTGTGTGTGTGTGTGTGTGTGTGTGTGTGTGTGTGTGTGTGTGTGTGTGTGTGTGTGTGTGTGTAACTTGCTAGTTAATGAGATGGATTTCTGCTGACAGGGACACCGCACACCATTTGCACCATAATGCTTGTGCAGGTCAGGATTTATTTCCCAGCCGTGCTGCTCTTCAGTGACTAAACAGGCTGGCATGCAATGTATCAGGGGTGAATTCATGACATGTATTGAGGCAGTCGGACAGATAATCAGTCAGACACACAGAAGAGACTTTCCCCATTTTCTGCTGCAACTACAGAGCTCAGGGGCAAGCAGTTTGCCCTCGGTGCCAACAGGTGTTGAACTATGTGATAGTGCAACACTTAAAAATCAGCAGCAGGGAAACAGAAGTCACACATGTCAGTGCGTTTTCTCTCATGTGAGGTATGAAAACGAAGGCCCACAAGGACTAAATCCATCTGCACCTAAGCCTCTTTATTTGCTGACATTTCATTCAACTGATTTTTCTCAAGACAACAAGTACTATCTTGGGACTTGAGTTTTTTTGTCTTGAAAAAGGTCAGCAGACCGAAACAAAAGACAATAAAATCCGAGAAAATCTCATGTTTTTCACTTGGCTTCTGTGTCCTTGAATTCTCTCTCTGGGACATCTCACTGGGATTGTATACAAGGTGGGACACATTTGTGTCACCAACAAAGTCATGTATGCCTCTATGTCTTTGAAGCTTTCAAGTCATGGAGAGAAAGACCAAGGAGAGTAAGAAGAAAAGAGATGGCAACAGGGACAGAGAAAAATGTACCAGTATTATGCAACCAGTTTATGCAAGGATCCCTGTATAGTAACTTCCTTTTTAACAACAGTAATATATTTCATAACAGTCCCCAATCATATAATGTCTGCCAAGGAACCCACAGAGAAATGCTATTAAAATTTGTGAAGCGGAATACAACTGCCCTGTTTTGTCTCTTAAGTTTCAAGGCTGTTTCTAAATGAGCAAATAAAAGACTGGACAGTCCAGATGACAACCAAAGAAGGAACGGGTAACAGAATATCAAAAAGAGTTTATAAACAAAATCAATGATAGAGCTGTGGTTAAAGTGTAAAGGTACAACTCAAACCAATCAAGGACACAATACTTCGTCATGCCTCCTTGTTTCATCAAACTTAAACCAGAGGTAGGTCCCAATGGGGCCAATCTTTGTCATTTGTAAGGATGTCAGTGTTCTCCCTACCACAGAGAGCAGTGGGCTCACTAATCTCTCTGTGAAGCTGCATAAAGTGCAGCCTCCGTCACGGAGGTTAACAAACGGGCTAGTCTATATCCACGACGTTCCACTTCCGGGATTGCTCCATTGCTGCAGGAAATTCCCCTGGATTTCACTCTTTTCAGCCAGATGTCCAGTACCTTCCGCTTTCTTTGTGTTGACATTTTAAACTCCGGTCGATTTATGAGGACTATGGTTAACTGCTCTTCAGATCGCTGCAGGCTAAATCCAGACAGCTAACTAGACTATCTGTCCAATCTGAGTTTTCTGTTGCACGACTAAAACAACTTTTGAACGTACACATGTTCCACCAAAACAAGTTCCTTTCCCAGAGGCTATTTTGCAGAGACACTGTGGCTCTGCCCAGTGCTTAGCGTTTGAAGAAGTGCCAATAAACCAGAGCATGTTTTTCTCCCATCCCGTTATGCTGTGTGGACTAGCCAGACCCTCCTTGTGGAGGAAGGCCTGGCAAAGCAAGACTACAATCGGGCTGACTTATTGTTAAAAAAGGGGGGAAATCAATGGTTGTTTTGTACTGATAGTTTGACGAGAAGATTAACACCACTTTCACATCTGTATGTGGCTAAAGCCAGCAGAAAGTTAGCCTAGCATAGCATAAAGACTGAAAACGGGGAAAACAACTAGCCCGGTTCTCTCCTAAAGCTGAAAAAGATCCACCTATCATACGAGCACATCTACAGCTCACTAGTTAACACACTATTATCTGTTCAATTCATACAATAACTTAGTTATTCGTACAAGAACTAAGTGTAAAAACAAGAATTTGCTGTTTTACAGGGATGAAGTTCCCAAAATGTCAAGCTATTCCTATAAATTTGCTAATGAAGAATGAATTCATATTAAGTAATAGATGAATGAATTGGACGTGACTACAGTAGTCAGCTGGTAGCCAAACAGCCAGTGATTGTGGAGCATGAATGAAACAGCTAATGCAAAAGCAACGTCAGTGCTCTGCCTGAACTAACACAGTGTGTCATTAGTGCCACCTTACAAATCATTGACGATTTTGTGTTTGAGCAGTAAAAACATTTCCTGGTTGCAGCTTCTCAATTAAGAGGACTTGCTGCTTTTATCTGTTTGGTATGGTTGCAATTTGTATAGCTTTGGGGGTTGTGGACTAAATAAACAATTTGAATACATAACTTTGGCTCTGGTAACTTGTGTTGGCATTTGTTAAACTTTTAACCTTGACTCTCATTTCACACACACACAATTCTCTGCATCTGATCGTTCTCACCCACCGATGACTACGTTGAATGTGATAACGATGATGTTTTGGCATGTTTTCAGATAAAAGCTGGGTACAAAATACAAGAGTAGAGTGCTTTCAAGCACCCCTTCAACCAGAATTTAGGATGTTGATTCACCAAAGCTTTGAATAGAATATTAAAATATATGGGATCAACTGGCCTCAGAAAGAGAGGAAAAAAATAAACATTAAACAGA